>UESW01002109.1:0-44401 GCA_900491605.1 Calamus simplicifolius | reverse complement strand
TGGCTTGAGACGAAGTATCAGACACAGTTAAGAGAGTACGAGACTCGACACCTAGGAGAATCAAGGAGAGAACTGCATCCATCCCCGGATTTTGTTCTTGAACAATCACAAACTTTGGATGACAAGCCCATGAAATCCTTTCATTTGGGAAGGAAGTTTTCATTTCACATCCCTCATGGCGACACAGTAACAAGCCCCACGAACAGGAGTTTTCAGGCTGATACCAATGACAGGTATTGCTGGAGTAGCCACCCCAATCTGCAACCCCAAAGAGACCAACACTGGGAGGCAAATACTGATAGCAGCCCTGAGATGTTCACAGCAAAGAATTTCTATGCAGGAGCTCTTCTGCCAAACTCTGTTTCCAGAACGAAGTCTCTCCCGGTTGATGCACTGAATGTTTAGCATCTGCAAGGCATTCTCAGATAATTCCTATATTGTTTTCGGCCGACTATATATAAGACTATATGGCTCTTCTGCCTCACTGCATAGAGGTAGTTAAGTGAATTGAAATGCGAGGGTGTTCGTATTCACTCATGAGTGCCATCATGTTCTTTTACTGGTTAGAATTGAAGAGATCATTTTAGGTGGACTTAGTATGATGTAAACTTTGAGGTGTAACTTGATAAGATTTACATGATAAATGAGTGACATTTCATTTCATCTAGGTATTACATATTTGCACATTCTTTTTTTTTTTTTATCTCAGGAAAATAACCCTGTTTGTACAAATAGCTTTCAGGCTCAATGAAGAGTTTCTAAGTACTTAAAAAAATTAAATGAGATAAAGATGCAAATTGAAAGGGGAAAAGAAAAATGTTGTAAGCGCTGTACCACAAAGTAAAGAAATCCTCCATGAAATGAGGGCAAAATATCTAAACTAAACGGATCCTTTCAAATAATTGCAAGCTCTCTGAAGGTGCTGCTCTGTGTCCTGCTAGCCTGAAGATACATTATGAAGCCATTCATGCCTGGGCGCGCGCATTGGCCGTGCACCCATGCGAGCGCACGCAGCTAATGTACACGCCTGGTGTGCCTCTTTGTATACTGGAGGCGGTGCACAAAAACTTTCTCTAAGAGGTCCTCAGCCATCATCCTCCATTGTCCATTATGTTCACAGTGGGTTCCACCGCATGCTTCCCTCTCATCATAAAGTAATTGAAATATTCATCATCATACATCTGAAGTTTGGTTTCTTATTAGAGATTGGCAGGACAGATGTCTCCATGCAGCTTCTATTCTACTACCACTGTCTTCTGTTCCTAATATTGAATTGATCACAGCATGGCTTGGGATTTCCAAATTGCTGGAGTTACCCGAAGCTCAAGAATATATGCTTGAAAGGGACTCAGTGACATCAATCATCTAAATTAAGGAAGACTCCAATTCTTGCTCTAACCTTACCTTTTTCTCTAGAGAATTAAGTCTTCAAAGTCGGCATACCACGAGGCAAGGCAACCAAGCTGCAGACTATCTAGCTAATGTGATGATGCCCCTATATTAAATAATTCAGTCTCAGCTGGTGCAAATTCTTCAAGTAGGCGTGGGAGCGGTGAGCTTCCTTTAGACTTTCACATTTTCTGTCACTGTTACTGAAAAAAAAAAAAAAAAGTGACTAAAACGCTCAAGTTCATGAAGCTTCCAGGACTGCTAACTCTTGGTGACGTCGATCAAAGACTTTAGGGGAGGTGGTGAACGGAGTCATGGATAATGCCATGCAGGTTTGAGAAGGGGAAATGAATGGAAAGTGAAAGCTGAAATGGTCCACCCTTGAGTAAGGTTGGGCTCAAGTTATTCAAAAGCAACAGCTGAATTGGGGTGGGCGGTGGGGAGGTGAAAGGTGGGCCTCCTCTTGAATGATTGGTGGCTGTGGGTCATGTCCATAATTTAGATAGGGGAACAAAGAGCACTCATGCGTGCCTGCTTCCATAAGGGCATGACATGATTTTTATTTGAGAGGAGGAGGGCATGACATATGGTGGGCGTATCACAGTCAAAAGAAGGACATATGGTGGCTATAGATTATAAGCAAAGCCATCTTGTTTTTCTGATCACAAGTCACACAGCATGCTCCAAGCACAGATTCTAACAGTCCTTTGAAAAGCATCCTCCATGGCTCCTTTGATTTCAGCATCACATAAAAACTGCAACTTAAAAAAGTGCACGCACTAACCAAATGAAAAGAGGGAGCTTTTGGATCGATAATTAGGACACAGTAGAAAGAGGCTTATACCTGCTTGCCACTAAACCAAGGAGAGGGGTCACAGAGATCCACTTGGCTGGCAGGCCATTATCCTGATGAAGGATAAGAACCATCTGATCCATGAACAACACATCCTGTCATGACAACACACCATTCTTTATCATATGGAGAGTTTGGGTTGGTTTTTAACCGGTGGGCACTACTGCCTTGTCATATGGACACAGTACAAAGGTTTTTTTTTTTTTTTTTTTTGAGTCAGAAAATCACAGTTCGGTGAGTTGTGTCGCTTGGCAGAACCCAAACTAATGCTTCAAAGAAGATGCGGTCTTTATATCTCCAATAGGGATGGTAATGGTCCAAGTTTAGGATAGAAGGTGCATTTTTTTTGTTTACATCCGTACACTCTACCCTTGCCTTCTATTGATGTCTTCATCTTTTAATGAAGAATGATTTTTTTCTTCTATCTCTGTCCTCGTAGTTATCCATTTTTCATAGTAAATTTTTAATCCTTTCTTTTCAAAAAAAAGTTAACATTAAACTTTGATAAAAAATACATTAAAAACTCAAAATTTATTATAAATTAATAGTCATTTAAAATTTATTATAACATTTAAATTTAGAAACTTAAATCTAATATTTAGAGTATAATAGAAGGTTTAACTTTACATAATTATATTTATTAACATTCAAAGAAAATAATTGATTTTCGGAGATAAAAACCTTAATTTTCGTCTCTATCCTTGAAGTTAATGGGTTTTAAAATTTCAGAATTTGTTTTTAAAAATCTCCACTGCTATTCTTAATTTATGGCCTATGAGCAAGGGTAAAAGCAACAGCTGAAATCGCTGGGACAATAACCATTGCATAAAAGAAGACATTAGAAAGGAATGGTTGGACTTTTGGGAAACGTGAACTTTGTTTTCTAAAAGTTTTGATTTAAGAAAAATACTACAAAAAAGATTGATTAAAATATATAAAAGCTATATGAGAAGGAACAATCAGAAGATGAGGTTATGAATATTGTTAAGATTCTTACACTTTCTCTCTTAATTTCTTTGTAGTGGAATAGATATCCAACGGTACTCTCAACTTGGTCAATGCATCCATGGAGGCATTTTATCTGTTTGCCCATTGCAAAACTTGTGCAAGAAAAATTGACACTAGGGTATGACACCATTCATAGGGTACAAGAGAGTTTGGCAGATTATCTTCTGATAGACTTGGTAGCACCATTAGAAGAAATTGCTAAAAAGAAAACAAAATATTAAATCAGAGAGAGGATTGTAGATTTACAGACAAAAAAGCTTAATTCTACATCGAAATTGAGACTTGGCTGCCACAAATTTCTCTCTAGTTTTATAGAGGGTAAGGGCAACATTGTTTGAGATGCTTCAATAAAATGCTTACCTGGTCAATAGTTTGGCAAAGTGAGTATCAATTTTACCTTTTTGCAAGAGATGATAATTTTAGAGATGGCTCGTGAATACAATATGAACTTGATACAAAGTTAGCAGGTATGAATTGAGCATAAATAATTTTGGATTAAAATCAAATTGATTTGTTAGATATGATTAATGGGTCACAGATTGATATGCTAATCCGAAATTCATTTGGAATTGATTCGATTATTAAATAAATCAATTTGTATGGCTTATCAAACCTATTTATCTAAGTTATTATTATTTTTTAATTAATTATTATTTTATGATGATGATTATATACTTATACAAGAATTTCATGCTTTTCTTTCTCTTTTTTCTTCTTGAACGAACAAATTTTTATCTATGCTTTAGTTAAAATTTTTAGGTTAAACTACAGAATTAACCCCTGTAATTAGGGGTTGTGTCACTTTGGTCCTTAAACTTTAAAAAGTTATAAAAATAATCTAAACTTTCTATTTTGTATCACTTTGATCCCTACCGTTAAATAGGAAAGACACCATTTATTTTTATCCTATGTGGCAGTATTCGTAGCGGCAAACATGGCATCCAAGTGACAAAAATAAATTTAAAATCCATAACTAACCCGTTAACCTGTTATTTAATAATTTAAAAAAATATAAAAAATAAAAATAATCTCCCCCTAATTTGCCCTGGGGGAGCGTAGTGGATAAAAATAAACGACGTCTTCTCTATTTAACGGTAAGGATCAAAATGATACAAAACAGAAATTTAGGATTATTTTTATAACTTTTTAAAGTTCAAGGACTAAAGTGATATAACCCTCTAAGTACAAAGGTTAATTCTATAGTTTAACCTAATTTTTAATATATAATTACTTTATAAATGAATTAATATTAAGTATGTTGTATAAGTTATATATTTTGTATGCATTTTATATAGGTTATATGGAGTACACAAATTATATGGATCACATGGGTCACACAGGTTATATAAGTTAAATAGGCTTTACGGGTTATATCGTATAACTCATGTAATACATGGGTATAAAGTTTGGATTTATATTTATTAATGAACAGATTGAATTCAATTGATCCATTTGTTATTGTATTTTAAAATTTATTTAATTTATTAATAATTCATTAACATGATTTGCCACCCTTACTTTCAGCACCTTATTTCAATCACACATAGCATAAACTTTTACTCCTTTCCTTTTAAATCTTGCGTCACAGCACAAATCATCAATATCTTACCAATATCTAAACCATGTCTCCAACTCACATCCTTTCCTGATCTTTTGTCACATTATCCTTGTGCATCTTGATCACAATGAGATCAATTAAGCAATCCCATTACTAAGCACATCTTCCACCCACTTCTCAAAGTCCAGTTAAATGCTTGAGTTTGCTTGAATAAAATTAAACCAAAGATATGAATTGGGACTTGTCTCAATGATCATACACTTTCGCTTAGCAATCAAAGACACTTGGTTCAAGTTTTGGATGATATTTTTATGAATATCTATACCTAAATTATTATAGTGTCAATGGATTCTCTCTCTCTCTCTCTCTCTCAAAAAGGATTGGACCAAATATCTCTTGGCACCAACTAATAGGCTAAGCTCTGCTTCTTGGTGGTGCCAAATGCCTGTATTGCTTATAATATATAGTGTCGTTCAATGCTACTTTGCACCTACTTTGGTGATAAAACAATACTTCTTGTGAGAATTTTCTAAATCCAGTGGAATGGAACCCAAAAGTCCGTGGACTGGCTTTGCCGTAATGTTGCCATAGCATAGCTTGTTATTTAAGAAGAATATAAACTTCATGGCTGGACAACAAAGTCAATGCTTAGAGCACCAAGTTGACAAAGTTGGCCAATAATGTTTCCGTTGATGCTCGATCACTGGAATCAGACGTCGAAACAATGCTGACTACTGGTGTGGTCTTTTTCGGAACGGATGACCTGCAAGAAGCTCGGCACCGGAGAAAGCTCCGATAGGGACCCTCCGACGGTCAAGTCAGCAACCGAGGTCACAACCGAAAGGAAGCTTGAAGAAGTCCTCCGAAAAGAAAGAAGACCCCAGGGGTCGGAGTGCCCCTTAGGGTTTAGGAGTGTGTAAGGGAATGTGAGTGTGAATGTGTGGATACTTGTGCTTACATACCTTGATTCTGAACTCTCTTACCTTTTATAGGCCTTTGACATCCGTCTGGGGATTAGCCACGTGAAGTTTGTGAAAAGGAATGTCTGCAGGGCATGTGGTAATTACGTGAGTAGAGGCTAGTCGGTGGGCTCTGTCCCATCGAAGACATGGGCCTGGCGGTTGGTGGGCTTGGTCCCATCAACTGCACGAGTTAGGCGATAGTTGAGCCTAGTTGTGTCAGGCTACATAGGTCAGGTAGTAGGTGGGCCTGGCGATGGTCAGGCGGTAGATGGGCCTATTGTGTCAGGCGGTAGATGGGATGGTAGGGGCCGCAGGAGGCCGACTTGGAGAAGTCGGGGCTGCCTCAGCCGACTTGGAGGAGTCGGGGCCGCAGGGGGCCGACTTGGAGAGTCGGAGCCGACTCGACTGGCTTGGAGGAATCGGAGCCGCAGGGGGCCGACTTGAAGAAGTCGGGGCCGCCTCGGTCGATTTGGAGGAGTCAGGGCCGCAGGGGATTGACTTGGAGAAGTCGAGGCCGCCTCGGCCGACTTGGAGGAGTGGGGCCGCCTCAGCCAACTTGGAGAAGTCAGGGCCGCCTCGGCCGGCTTGAAGAAGTCGTGGCTGCAGTCGGGGCCGCCTCGGCCGGCTTGGAGGAGTCGGGGCCGCCTCGGCTGGCTTGGAGGAGTCGGGGCCACAGGGGCCGACTTGGAGAAGTCGGGGCTGCCTCAGTCGACTTGGAGGAGTCGGACAAGCGTGTCCATCAGCTTCCGCTCACACCATTGGCCAATTTTGCCGTTATTGTCCACGTGGCACCACCGGCCACATCAGATGCCCCCCCGCTCCTAAGCGCAAGGGGCCATGCGTCCGTTGACTTTGGGCGAAAGGAGCGCAAAAATTGGAAATAATTGCAAGCTTTCACGCGCCCTTAATTGCCGGAAGTGCGGCACGCTCTCCCGAGGTGATGTCGCTTCAAAAATCTTCATAATCAAGCAAAAAGGTAGGGGATAACGTCAGCGCCGGGCGCACCGAGAGAGTGCCTCTCGAGAGATGGGAAAAAGGCGAGCACCATCATTATTTTACTGTTCCCCATGCCTTGTAATTGGCCAAAATCCCGCTCCCTGGGCAGAACCGAGGTGTTGTACCTCAAGCGCTGGCGGGATTGTCGATAGCTGGATACTTCAGGCAACGGCAGTAGGCCACGTGGCGAGGTCTCGGGCAAGGCGATTCAAAAACGT
This sequence comes from Calamus simplicifolius, assembly GCA_900491605.1. Taxonomy (NCBI): domain Eukaryota; kingdom Viridiplantae; phylum Streptophyta; class Magnoliopsida; order Arecales; family Arecaceae; genus Calamus; species Calamus simplicifolius. The sequence continues at coordinate 37,417 of UESW01002109.1, read as the reverse complement.
GGTACAAAACCGCCCCTTGCACCCAAGAGAGACCTTTACGCCATCACTGTCTTCTTTATTGTTCTTCCTCCTCTGAGCTCTGAGTCCTTGAAGCCCGAAACCTTCAGTCTTCGTCTTCCTTCTTAACACCAGGTCAGTTCCCCCTTTTGCTTCCTCTTCTTAAACCCATGGACCGTCGCGCCATTAGGGAGGGTAAGAGACCCATGGTGAGCTCTCCTTGTTCTTATGATGATGAAGACGATGTCCCTCTAGTTCGCCGCATGCCCCGGTAGTTGGCGGAATCACCATCCGCGACCGCTTGACGGCAGATCCTCTGGCTCCAACCCGGCCGGCCCCTCCTCCGGCGGCCAGCCCCGATTTGGCAAGGCCAGGGGGGTGGCTTCCACCATAACCCCGAAGAGATAGAAGACCTTAGGAGTAGGTATAGGGTTCCCAGTTTCATCAGGTTGTCCGTGCTAGGGCCCAAGGACAGAGTAAACTCTGATCTACCTGGTCAGGTTGCTCTGTACGAGGAGCTCTTTAGGTGCATACTGCATCTCCCTTTTCATCCTTTCTTCTTAAACCTACTAGATAGACATAGGTTAGTTCCCATGCAGTTGACTCCGAACTCGATTCGGATCATTTGTGTGTTCGTCGTCCTCTTTTTTCCAGGGCTCATAGGCTAGACTTTCCCTGTTCTGAGCCTTCTACAAGCTCCGCCACCATAGCGAGGATGCGTGGTGGGTTTTTACTGCTAGGCCGGGCCGGGCCCTGCCTCTTCGTCTCCCCTCTAAAGTCAAGGGATGGAAATCCCTCTTTTTGTATGCCCATGTGGAAGGAGTGAGGGCCGATTGGAGAGAACCCGATGTCGGCCCCAACAAAAACTCTGCCGTGGACGAGAGGGATCAAGAGCTCTTTGACCGCCTGACGTCCTCTGAGATCCCCTCCTACAAAGAGTTACTATTCGAGGATAATTTCTATGAGGCCGAGCTGGCTTCGGCGGTTGATGAGCGCGAGACCCATCCTTCTCGTTTTTGGCTTGGTGCTCTCTTTTACTGACTGTTGATTCTGTGCAGCGATGAAGGTGCCCGCCGAGAAGCTAAAGGCGGCCTTACGCAAGAGAAGGTAGGAGGCTGGCGAGGAGGTGAGGCCGGTGAGGAGGGCGCGAAGCAAGGCCCAAGTCGAGCCAGCCCAGGCCTCAGAGACTCCTGCAGAGGTGCCTTCAATAGCAGCGGCGACTCATGCGGAGGAGCCGAGTAGGAGGACACCAGAAGAGGCGCTGGTGGGTGGAGCGGCTCCTGATCTGGCCGAGGTGGGAGAAGAGGAGGGGGGCCAGTCGGCCCCACCTGTTAATGCTAAGGGAGAGGCCCCGGCCACCGATGAGTCGACGGTAGTGGAGCTGGATCCCAAGGCCGGGACCTCCGCCGCCACGAAGCCTGCCGAGGCGGGGCAGGCAGGATATGAGAGCGAACCTTCGGCTCCTCCTGAGCTGGAGACGGAAGAGACTCCCCCGACGGCCGGAGAGGGGGAGGCGATGAAAGCGACGGGAGACGCCGAGGTAGAGCTGGCAGGTGAAGGTGGGGCCGAGCCAGAGGACTCGCCGCCGCCAAGCACATGTTCCACAATCCGGCGGGCGGTCGGGAAGGTGCCAGGGCGACCCCCGTGGCCGGCGACTAGGCTTTCTTCCATGGAGGATGCCGGGCAGGTGGAGCACCTGCTGGGGAGGTTGCAGCTGCCGCCATTCCGTGCGCAGCTGCATCAACAGACCGTCGCCAGGGTCCTCGACACGACTTACGTGTCGGTGCTCCAGGTAACTTTCGTTTATATTTCCTTTTACGCTTACTTGATATGACACATAGCTGATGAGTCGATTCGTGCAGATGGCCAATAGAGTCCTCGCCCTCCATGAGTCAATGATTCGGACATGCGACTCGGCCGTACGCTCCTAGGAGAGGGTGGTGAAGTTTCGGGGTCGATGCGATGAACTAACTAAAAAGTTTATCCAAAAACTGGAGGAGTCCAAGGCCCGGGAGAATGACTTGGGCGACAGACTCCTCGCAGCCAAAGTCGACTGGGATGAGTGGCAGGTTCGGTTCAAGGAGGCAAGAGCAAGGCGGCAATTGAGCATGGCCGAGCGTTTGCGGTCGAGGCCAAGTTGGCCGTCGTCTCGGCTAGACTGGAGTCGGCCGAGGAGAGGATGGAGGAGCTGATTCTCCAACTCAAGGATGCCGAGGGCCGGGCCGACACAGCGGCAGTAGAGACTAAGGCTGCCATGGGGAGGGCCGCCAAAGCGGAGATGGCGGCATGCGAGGCAGAGCAGCAGCGGGCTGAAGCTGTGGCCCAAGTTTGGGACGCCGGGCCCGGGCTGAGGAGGCCGAAAGCCAAGCCTGGGGAGCTAAAGTACGAGTCCAGGAAGCCGAGGCCCGGGCTCAAAACGCCATCGCAGAGTTCCAAGGGTCGCCAGAATTTGAGCAAGAAGTGATCGAGGCCAGCATCGACGCTTATGCACAAGGCTTCAACCAATGCAAGGTGAAGGTGTCCGAGGTCTTTGGAATTAGTAACTCCGATCTTGAAGCCATCCAGACCGGGGACCTGGACGATGAAGGGTCGGACAGGGACATGGCTGGCAGAGAGTCGGGGCCTGGCGGACCCTAGATTAGGAACTCTTTTGTATCATTTTCCTTTTCTTTTTGTAACCGACTTCAAGTCGGACTTTATAATTACCAAAGATATCAATGAAAAAGGAAAGTATTTTGCTTAAAGAGTTTATTCTCATTCTTCACAACTCTCCGCGCATATGTAGTGCCACCGTGATTCTGGATACTTAGGCTCGGTAGGAAACGGCCATTGCTATCCTTGCAGTCCAAACCGGGCTCACAGGGGCCTGCGTCGCCAGCTAAGTCCCTCGCTCTTCATTCACCAGGCGGGTGAACATAGTGGGTTACTGCCAGCTGAAGAAGACTGAACGCGCTTAGGGAGCCTTTTAGGACCGCCTTAGGGGCTTGTAAACTAACCCGAGAGATGGCGTCAATGGGTATGGGGCTGCTAGGGATTTGAACTACTCGGGGACGTCTCTTAGCCGGACTGAGTGGTGTCCCGTTAGCCGCGAGCTTCTTTAGAACTGCCTCAGGGGTTTGTGTGTCGGCTCGAAGGGCAACTCGATCGGGTACGGAGCTGTTAGGGACTTGAACCGACTCGGGGCATCTCCTAGCCGGACCGAGTGGTGTCCCGTTAGCCGCAATGCCGATGAGCTCCTTTAGAACTGCCTTGGGGGTTTGTGTGCCGGCCCAAGAGGTGACTTGATCGGGTATGAAGCTATTAGGGACTTGAACCGACTCGAAGCATCTCTAGTCGGACGAGTGGTGTTCGTTAGTTGCGATGCCGACGAGCTCCTTTAGAACCATCTCGAGGGTTTGTGTGCCGGCCCGAGGGGTGACTCGATCGGGTATGGAGCTGTTAGGGACTTGAACTGACTCGGGGGCGTCTCCTAGCCGGACCGAGTGGTATCCCGTTAGCCGCAATGCCGATGAGCTCCTTTAGATAACAAGTCCTCAGATTCGGAGGTGAGCCAGGTATCGAGTCGAGGAAATCCTTTATTGCCAATCATGAAGGGGATACATTATTGATAGTATTGGCGAAGGTTATCCGCGTTCCAAGTACATGAGATGGGTCGTCCGTTGAGCTCTTCGATCCGGTATGCCCCTCGGTGAACGCCTCGATAACGCAGTAGGGACCTTCCCAGTTAGGAGACAGCTTGCCCCCTCCATTGGTTTGGATACCTTGGCCTTCCTGAGGACTAGATCTCGGGACGGAATACCTTGGGATGCATCCGGGTGTTGTAGTATTTGGCCGCTCGCTGGCAAAAGGTTGCCATCCGGAGCCGCGCTTGGTCGTGTGCCTCATCGATGAAATCGAGGTTGGCTCTCAACAGTGTGGGGTTGTCTTCTTTATTGTAGGACTCCACTCAGGGACTCGGCAAGCCAATTTCGATGGGGATGACCGCTTCGGATCCAAAGACGAGACTAAAGGGGGTCTCACCCGTCGGAGCCCTTGGAGTTGTATGATACGCCCACAGCACGCTGAGAAGCTCCTCTATCCACCGGCCTTTGGATCCATCCAGTCGAGTTCTGAGTCCCCGGAGGATTGTGCAATTCATGACCTCGGCCTCCCGTTAACTTGCGGGTGCCGATGAAGGTAAACCGATGGCAGATGTTCAACTCGGCAGAAAGTCTTGAATGTAGCGTTGTCGAACTGTCGGCCATTATCGTGATGATGGTATGAGGCAAGCCGAAATGACATATGATAGATTTTCAGAAGAAGGCTTTAACTTTGCTCTTGGTAATCTTGGCTAGTGCTTCGACCTCAACCCATTTGGTGAAGTAGTCGATGGCAATGAGTAAGAATTTCCGCTGGCCTGACGTCGGGGGAAACGGTCCAAGGATGTCCATCCCTCACTGGGTGAAGGGCCATGGGGCCGAGAGCAGACTCAATGAGGCAGACGGCTGACACTGGATATGTGCGTGTCGTTGACAGTCGTCACACTTTTGAACTAGTTTGATGGCATCCTTCCTCATGGTGAGCCAATAGTAGCCTTGGCGGAGGGCCTTTTGGGTTAGCGATCTGCCCCCGGGTGATTTCCATAGATGCCTTCGTAGATTTCTCTGAGGATGTAGTCGGCGTCTGTAGGTCCAACACATTTGAGAAGGGGGTAGGAGAATGACCTTCTATATATATATCCATCCAGAAGGGTGAACTTGGGGGCTCTCCACTTGAGTAGCCTGGCCTCCTCGCGGTTGGCTGGGAGGGTGCCGTCCGTGAGGTAGCGGATGTAGGCGTCCATCCAAGTCGGCTCCTGGGCAAGCGAGAGGACCTCCTCGCTATCTTCGATGCTGGGCCTCTCCAGGTGCTCGATGTAGGCCTCCCCTATGACACCGCGACCGATGTGGCCAGGCAGGAAAGAGTGTCGGCCTTGGCGTTCTCGCTCCGAGGGATGTAGCTAATGCTGAAGTAGGCCAGTGAAGAAGCTAGGAGACAAACCTTATCTAGGTACCACCCTATGGTGGGGTCTCGCGCCTCATATTCTCCGTTAATTTGTCTGGAGATGAGTTGAGAATCGGTGAAGGCCTTAAGATGCTTTACCCTGAGCTCCTGGGCAAGTCTCACCCTGGCCAGCAGGGCTTCGTACTCAGCCTGGTTGTTCGTAGATTTAAAGAGGAGTCGAAGGGCATACTCCACCTTCTCGCTCCTCGGACTTGCGAGGATGAGGCCAGCACCGCTCCCTTGGGAGTTTGAGGCACTGTCCATATGGAAGGATCCAAAATTTTCCTACGTCATCAAGCTCAGCGTCGGGTTGTTCCACTGGAGTTTCTTCCGCTTGCTCCTTTGCCCAAGTGCACTCGACCAGGAAATCAGCCAGGACTTGAGATTTTAGAGCCAGCTTTGCCTGGAATGAGAGGTCGAATTCTTCCAACTTGATCGCCCATTTGGCAAGTCGGCCCAAGGTGTCAGGACGATTCAGTATGGCTTTAAGGGGTTGGTCCATGAGCAGATGAGCCTGGAAGTATGGTCGGAGACGCTGGGCAGAAATGATCAGAGCAAAAATAATCTTCTCTGTCCTGGAGTATTTAACCTTAGCGTCGTGGAACACCTTGCTCACATAGTAGACGGGCTTCTGGGTTTTGTCGATGTCGAGGCGCACCAAGATGGAGCTGACAGCTTCTGAGGAGGTGGCAAGGTACAAGAAGAGACTCTCCCCGTCCCTTGGCTTTGACAAGAGTGGCGGGAAATATAGAAACGCCTTCAATCCTCCGAAAGCTTTCTGGCATCTTCCGTCCATTTGAACCCGTTCACCTTGCATAGGGCTTTGAAGAAAGGTAGACACCTCTCGGCTGACTTAGAAAGAAATCGACTGAGGAACGCCACCTTTCCAGTAAGCCGCTGCACCTCCTTTTTGTTGGTCGGTGGGAGATGCCCCCCAGGATAACTGACGGAGGCATCCTGAGCCTGTGTTACCACCATTGTTGATGGAGAGGGAGAGGAAGAACTCGTATACAAATGTTACATAGCTCGTCTTGTTTCCTGGCCCCTCCCCCTACCTGGCGCGTCAATCTGTTGACGCTCGATCACTGGAACTAGACGTCGGGAACAATGCCGACTGATGGTGTGGTCCTCTCCAAAACGGATGACCTGCAAGAAGCCCCGGCACTGGAGGAAGCTCTGGTAGGGACCCTTCAACAGTCAAGTCAGCAACCGAGGTCATAGCCAGAATGAAGCTTGAAGAAGTCCTCCGAAAAGAAAGAAGACCCCAGGGGTCAGAGTGCCCCTTAGGGTTTAGGAGTGTGTAAGGGAATGTGAGTGTGAATGTGTGGATACTTATGCTTACTTACCTTGATTCTGAACTCTCTTACCTTTTATAGGCCTTTGACATCCGTCTGGGGATTAGCCATGTGAAGTTCTATGAAAAGGAATGTCTACGGGGCATGTGGTAATTACGTGAGTAGGGGCTGGTCGGTGGGCTCTGTCCCATCGAAGACATGGGCTTGGCGGTTGGTGGGCTTGGTTCCATCAACTGCGCGAGTCAAGCAGTAGATGGGCCTTGCTGTGTCAGGCTGCATAGGTCAGATAGTAGGTGGGCCTAGCGATGGTCAGACGGTAGGTGGGCCTGGTTGTGTCAGATGGTAGGTGGGCCTGGTAGGGGCCGCAGGGGGCCAACTTGAAGAAGTCGATGCCGCCTCGGCCAACTTGGAGGAGTCGGGGCCGCAGGGGGCCGACTTGAAGAAGTCGGGGCCGCCTCGGGCGACTTGAAGAAGTTAGGGCCGCATGGGGTCGACTTAGAGAAGTCGAGGCCGCCTTGGCCGGTTTGGAGAAGTCGGGGCCGCAGAGGGCCGACTTGGAGAAGTTGGGGCTGCCTCGGCTGGCTTGAAGAAGTCGGAGCCGCAGGGGGCCAACTTGGAGAAATCGGAGCTACTTCGGCCGACTTGGATGAGTCGGAGCCGTAGGAGGCCGAGTTGGAGAAGTCGAGGCCACCTCGGCCGATTTGGAGGAGTCGGGCAAGCGTGTTCGTCAACTTTCGCTCATGCCGTTGACCAATTTTACCATTACTGTTCATATGGCACCACGGCCACATCAGTTTTCAAGAACCTGTAGCTCAGTGAGTAGATGGCATCTCAAATAGGACTAGTGCGAGAAGAGTGGGTCAAGAATGCCTGCATGCCATTCAGCACGCAAGCTACAACGTCACCCGTCACAGCATTTGGATGCAGATTGGTTTGGCTTTTGGCGCCGTTTTAAATTCCCATTGGGGATGGAAACTGAAAGCAAGAAGCTCAAAATGGAAGGCTGTTGCACCCATCTGAAGTCTGCCTCACACCAACCAGTCCACCATGAAGAAAAGAACAGCAGTGGAGACAGGCACCCTCACGAGGTATTCTACCATAAGATGGTATTCCCTGAGACTTAATCAAGAGGCCGTCCTTGTCACTGGACGTAGTTATAAGGATTATTCCAAATAAAACACTAAAGAATCTATTTAGTAAAGCAACAAGACAAGGTCTCACCTTCTGCCTATAATGATAAGTGATCTCCAGTATATTATAATCATCTTTTGAAGCTATTTGGAGTGAATATTTTTATATAAATTTTTAAATAAATTGATCGGCATCTGAAATTTTATCATGTGAAATGCAACAAATTATTTCTAAAAATTTGATTTATACTCAATTTAGAAAATATAAAATTAACAAAGAAAGAAGTATTGATTATTATTTCTAAAAATAAAGAGCTACGACAAGAATTTTACCTCTCCTACTCCCAATAGCCTGGAGACCTTCTTCCATCCTTCCTGACTTCCTGCTAGTGTGAGTTAATTAGACCTTATTCTTTAAGAGATATCAAAGTTACTCAAAAATTTATATTTTTTAAATAAATATTACTGAGCAATGCTTATATGAAAATAATTTATTCATATTCTTTTGTGCACTAAAAAATGACTCTAGCATCCATTATTAATGCTCTTTTACATTATAACTTTTATGAATAAATTGCTAAAATTTATCTTTTCATAATACCTTTATACTATCAACCTAATTTGCATATTAATTATATGCTAGCTTTCTGTGATTGAAATTCAATTTTTTCTTACCAAACTATATTTTTCAATCATACTTTCGATATATACATTAATCATATATATTAATTTTTTAGATAAAATAAATTTTTATAGTTACTATTTACTAATTAAATAATAATATTATATTTTATGTAAAATATATTTTTATTTCAACTATGAAATCTTTGACAAATGTTGTCTTCTTACTTTTTTTTTTTTTTCAAAATACATTGAGAGTAGAAAACAAAAAAAATCTAAAAGCATTAATGAAAGAAAGAATTATGATCATGCTGAAATATTTGAGAAAGATTTTAAAAAATATATTTTACCTAATCCATGTAAAACCAATTTTAACATCTTTTGTATGATTAAGTATTATCCTTAATTCGATAGATAAATAATAACTAAAAAAAGTAATATACCTTTTTCTACTTTTTTTTTTTTTTGACCGAAGTAAAAGAGAGTAAATAAGTTGATCAATGAGAAAGTTGATCAATTTTTTATAAAATTTTTTTGCTAAAGAATGAAATTTTACTAATAAAAAATACAAAGCATCCAAACACGACTCATTTTTCAAACCGGTGCCAAAAGGCACCGGTTTTAAATGAAAGGTACGGATCAAAACTTTTTACCGGAATGGTGTTAAAGGAAAAAACGCCATTTCAAATGGCGTTTTTCCCCTGCTGAGTCATCATTTCCCTTATTTTTTCCTTGACACTGAGGCTTGGCCCGTCAACTGGGGGCTGACAGGGGCCAAATGAATCGCCACATGGTGTGGCGATTTCAGAGATGAAATCGCCACATCATGTGGCGATTCCATCCCAGGTTGGAATCGCCACATGATGTGGTGATTCCAGTGTTGGAATCGCCACATCATGTGGAGATTCCAACACAGAGCCCCGACCAGAGACCTCCGATCGGGGGTTCTTCTTTTAAAGGGCTTCAAGCCCTTTTTCATCCGCTTGAAGCCTAAGTCCGACTTGCTTGAAGTTCCTTTGCTTGCCGGAGAGATTTGGGGGATTCTGTCAAGTAGATACACATTCCATTCTTAACTGATTTTTATATGCTGAGATGTGTGTGTATACATTCCCTCTTGACAAAGAAGAATCAATATAGATGTTTTATTTTTGCTATCTCATGAGAGATTAAATGTTCCATATGGACCTTGGGAACCAATATGTGCTAAATGCTACTAAACACACTCTCATGCGTTGTTTGTTGCTGATTAGAGATAAATTTTGATCACCTTTTTTCAGATGGAAACTGTACGTGTTTTACATGGATCAATTGAACATGGTGGCCAAGAAGGTCGTAAATGTTTGAAATTAAGTACGGGAACATGCTTCGCTGAGTTGGTTGATCAGATACGTACAGTTCTAATAATTCCAGAACAGAGACATATCATCAGATTGATGTGGAGATCTCCAACATTGATATGTGCTTCTTCCAATTGAGGACGACGACGATGTGGAGCACATGTTGCTCGAAGTTTCCAGAATATCGATGTATTGAAGTCTATGTGTTAAAGGATGATGTTCCTGAGCCATATAGTGTTGGTCATGTAGAGAATGTTCGAGACAGTTCTCCTATTCAGGTTAGGCCTATAGTGGATTTCCCAATGATTGAGGGAATGATGCCAGCTGTACAAAGTGATGATGTGGTAAACAATCAGTGTAATATTGATAGTCGGGGAATGGAGTCAGACGAAAGTGCAGATGATGACTATTGGCCTGAACATGACGACTCAGAAGAAGAGTCATATGAAGATGAAGAGTCATATGGAGACGTGGTAGTTCATGACACTAGCTTAGTTCGATTCCTGCATACACTCATCCAGTCAGATACATGATCATCAAGCCTTTGCATATGAACAAGTTCCAGAATTTTATAATGAGTTAAATTTGCAAGATGGTGGATGTGTCGTACTCCAAGAGAGTTGCCCTTCAAATCTCAATTTTGGGATCCATCAATGACTGAGTTTGCTAAAGGATTATTGTTTAATACTAAAGATGAACTGAAGAGAGCATGTGAAATGTATCACATCAAGAAGCATTGCACATATATGTGGTGGAGTCGAAGAAACTTCTGGTCTGTGAGATGTGCCTCTTCAAGTACTGCCCAACGGTGTCCGTGGAGGTTGCGTGCTACCAAGTTGAAGAAGCATGGATTTTTTGAGATCACAAGGTATGAAGGGCCGCACTCTTGTTTATTCAGTAATTTAACTCGGGATAACAAACATATTACATCTCGAGTTATTAGCCATGCTGTTCGACACATAGTGGAGAAAGATCCAAGTGTGAATATTGAAGCTATTATAGCAACCATTGCAGAACAATTTCACTAACAGTGTCATATGCCAAAGCATGGCATGGAAAGCAGAGGGCATTGATTGATATATTTGGTGAATGGGAATCGTCATATGCAAAGTTTGCACTGCAGAATGCTAACCCTGGAACAGTTGTATGTTGGGATTTCTACAGTGAAGCTAGTTCTTCTGAACGGGTCTTGAATTATGTATTTTGGGCATTTCAACCATCTGTAGAGGGGTTTCGGTATTGTCGCCCGGTGATTTCTATTGATGGAACACATCTTTATGGAAAGTACAGAGGAAAGATGCTGATCGCAACAGGCACTGATGCTGGTAATAGGATATTTCCACTGGCCTATGCAATTGTGGATGAAGAGAGTACAGCTAGCTGGAGCTGGTTTTTGCTGAGGCTTAGGAGGCATGTTGTGAAAGATAGAAATGGGATTTATCTTATATCTGACCGACATCCTGGTATACTAAGTGCCATAGCTGATAATGAATTAGATGGGCCCACCAAGAGCTTATCATCGATATTGTTTGAGACATGTTTGCAGTAATTTCAACTCGAGATTCTCAAATGTTCAGTTGAAAAGAACAGTATGGAAAGCTGGGAGCGAACATCAGCTTCGGAAGTTTAACTTTCTGATGGAAAGGATTAAAACAGTCAATGCAGAGGCTTGGACTTGGCTATCGGAGTTAGAGCCGAAGAAGTGGACATTGGTACATGACGGGGGCTTTCGCTACGGCACATTGACAACCAATCTCTCGGAAGTTTTTAATTGCGTGTTGGGGAGCTAGAAATGTTCCAATTACTGCATGCGTGCAGATGACATATGAGAAGTGGACAATATATAAATATCCATGTACACATGTGTTAGCAGTGTGCCAGGAGATTGGCATGGACTCAGCGGCTTTTGTTGACGAAGTATATAGTATTCGCTCCTACATTGCTACCTGGGGTGGGGAGTTCAACCCGGTACCACATGAAGACTACTGGTTGCAAACACCGATCACGTGCATACCTGATCGGGATCATCTTAGGCCGAAGAAAAGAGGAAAGCCAAAGTCTACTCAGATCCATAACGAGATGGATGAGGTTCAGCCTAGAAGAACAAGTCGATGTTCGATTTGCAAGCAAACAGGTCATTCCAGGCGCCGATGTCCTAATGTAACCGGTGGACCTTCGGGATCTTAAATTTATGTACTGTTTAAGTTAACTGGCCATTGTGTGCCTACGATGTACTTGTCTTAGGAACAAGACTCTACTTGGGCCTATGACTTTCATAATTTATGGATGTATTTACTTGATGTCATGTTTGGCTATTGATGACGTGAGTTTCGATTGAGTTTCGGTTAAGTTTCGGTAGATCTTTGATTGAGTTCCGATCAAGCTTTAATTGAGTTTCAGCAAATGATTTCTTTCTATTTTTCGTTTGTCACTCAGGCAAAAATAAAAAATTAATTTCGGACTTCAATGAGTTTCCGGATCGGGGGGGTGTTGGCTCGGGAGCCAATTGCTGACTATTTAAGTACTCTTTAAGCCCCCTGAATTACAAGTCCCCTGAATTATTCCCATGTGCTGAAGCTTGTGAGAAAATCGCCACTTGGAGTGGCGATTTCAGGGTTGAAATCGCCACTTCAAGTGGCGATTTCATAATACCAATGAAATCGATTTTAGCTTCTTGAAATCGCCACATGAAGTGGCGATTTCAATGTTGAAATCGCCACTTCATGTGGCGATTTCAGCTTACACAGCCGGCAGAACTGAAATCGCCACATGAAGTGGCGATTTCAACCCTGAAATCGTCACTTCATGTGGCGATTTCAGCTTATACAGCCGGCAGCTTTGAAATCGCCACCCTGAAATCGCCACTTCATGTGGCGACTTCATTCCATCCATCACCATTGATATCGCCAAATGAAATGGCGATTTCAGTTGTGAATTCTGCTTTAACCACTTCATTTTTGCTGAAAAACTCGTGCACTTGGGTTTTATGTAAGTTAAGCTGTCAACTTTAGGTTTTTATGTCAGTTGTGAAACTCAACCCAAACTCTATCGAAAATCAGCCGAAACTCAACCGAAACTCAGCCGAAAATCAGCCGAAACTAAACCGAAACTCAACTGAAACTCAACCGAGACTCAATCGAGACTCGAAACTTGACTGAAACTCAAACGAAACTCAGCCGAGACTCAGCCAAACTGAACCGAAACTCAACCGAAACTCAGCCGAAAATCAGCCGAAACTAAACCGAAACTCAACTGAAACTCAACCGAGACTCAATCGAGACTCGAAACTTGACTGAAACTCAAACGAAACTCAGCCGAGACTCAGCCGAAACTGAACCGAAACTCAATCGAAATCAGCCGAAACGCAGCCGAAAGTCAAACGAAACTCAGCCGAGACTCAAAACTTGACTGAAACTCAACCGAAACTCAGTCGACACTCAGCCGAAACTCAACCGAACTCAATCGAAGTCAATCGAAACTCAACCGTAATTGCCAATCATGAAAAAAAGTTTATGCATTAGAAGAACACAATCTCATAGAAATAAGATATTACGGATACATTAAAAAAAAGAAGTTTTACATCATATGGTTTTAGTACAACAATCTAGAAACCTAGGTTCCACATCCTCGTCGAGGAGGTCGGCGAATACGTCCTGTTCATTGCCTATAGGTTGCCAACGGTACCGGAACCTCATCAATCACCTGAGATACCGCCTCCTGCGTGGGGATCGCGCTAGCATTGAAAACATCATGCATAGCAGCGTCCAAATGTGACCGGGAAACATCAGCATCCTCACATATCTCGGCGATGTCCGCATTGGCAATGTCATCAATGCGATATGCATTGTGATATTGACTGCAGATGTACCCTCCCCAGCATCTCTCCTCTGCGAATACTCGTGTGCTAATGGGGACCGCTTGCAAGAGGGCGATGGAGTATAATAAATGTCTCCATCATCGGATCAATGTCGGCTCGTGTAACTCTGGCACTCCGGATAGTGCTGAAGGGGCTGTGCTCCGAACATGCTGATGCCCGATGACGGACAATGTACCATGCACCATTTCTCAAAATCTGTAGCCGCTCATCGTCCACTGGGCGGCTAATGCCCGCTCGAGCTCGATAGTCAACTGTTGAAACCTTTCATGCTGCATACAATATGACAACCAAATTTCATATCATAGCTTAGTAACTTAAAAGTTAAAGATACCCAAAACAAATTTAAAATCAGTACCAGAAACTCATATGAAGTGCCTTCCCCTTCATAACCACTTGCACTATACTCAGAGCGGCCTACACATATTCGAGTGATGCTCCTAAACCAGGCCATATAATCGGGTGTGCATGGGAATCCTGCTACTATAGGCTCTAATCACGTGCTGGCGCCGTGCATTCCATGTTGCAACATAAGTCCCGTGCACAGCATCCATGCAGCATATGACCTCCCCCGTCGATCAATCTGATGAAGATGTAGCGACGTATCGCATGGACATGGTATGCATTGGCGACATCCAAATTGACGAAGCACCCGATCCGGCAAATGCCATTCAACTACATCAAAACATATCAGCGGGATCCGCGCCGTCCAAATATCCGAACTAACCAAGCAGCTTGGAGGTAAATAGAAATAACTGCCGGCGAGTCATAAGAACTGCATATAAAAAATTTAATTAATCATTATGCAACATAATGAATCAATCTAATTGAATTCCATATATAACATGACATACCCGTTGTTCAATATCATCCAACAGATCCAACTGGTCCCTATACGCACGTAGTGTATGGGTTGGAATATTTTTCATGTTGTATTTTACGTGCCATCTATACCCCCACGGTGCACCTAAGTGCCAATCATCATCGGCATCCGACGGTCTAGCCTCCGGAATCTCGAGTCTCGTGGGATGAAAAATAGGAAATCATTCCCATGCCCAAATCTGCATGTTCGGATGTTTCAAAATTTTAATTTATAAATAAAATTACATCGATCTCAGACAAAGTATAAAGTGTTTACCTGTAGCAGTTATCCTCCGATGTCAGACTGGGTAGGGCTCGTTGCACGACATAGTGCTCTATATAAACCAGCCAGTGTAGCCGATCCCCAACTTAGAGCAGCAAAAGCCTCCAAGTCTTCAAGAAATGGCACGTACATCAACTTAACTAAATTACCAGAGGTATCCGGAAGAATCACTCCACCAATGATTCGAAGAAGTTGTCCCCTCACAAACTGCTGCACAACCGCATCATCCACATCTTCGTCCAAGTGAAGGTCATGATAGAATTGATCAAAGAATGCTAAACGAAAAACGACCTTTCGGAAATGCTTCGACGGGAGGTTCAACACCAAATAACCTCCCAAATATAGCCTGCCACTCCGGAATTGTAGGCGCGGATCTAACCCAGTGGAACCATCAATCCGGAGGCCGCTCAGAATACTTACATCCTGTGTAATGGTCGCCTCACCAAAAGGTAGATGAAATGTGTGAGTCTCTTGCCGCCATCTCTCTACCAGTGCAGAAATAAGGCCGACATCCAGTCGAATCTGGCCAATCCGATATATGCCAAACATGCCGACACGATCTAGGTAGTACTGCACTCGTGGTGTGACATTTCTCTTTCCAGAATGTGCGTCATGCCGACGGCATCTAAGAACCGGTAACTCCTAAAATAAAAATATTTGATACATCTGCATCAACATAAATAATTGTTAATTAATTAAGAACCGTCGATCAATAATACATACCTCGCCTTGAAATATATTCGTTGATCTATGTAACTCTTGCAAAGTGAGAACAGTAGGATCACGAGGCCCTGGATCTAAGACATTATGAGCCATGTCTTGATAATCTGACAAAAGCAACATTTACAAGCAATCAATAAATATTAAAAGCAACGGCTATTATTTAGATGTGATGTTATGCCATATCTACGTCATATCAGCCGCTATTATTTAGATCTGAAAACAACGAATCTTATTTAAAATATTATGCTTTTCTCCATGCATATGTTTAAGCTTAGCTTGCCCAAATATTTTATGCTATGCAAATACTAAAATTTAGCAGGTTTTACATACATTTCAGGTTTGCTATAAAAAATGAGTTATAGCATGATATAAGGGCCGAATTATAGATCAAATGTGGAACGTTCACATCCATACAACAAAGTAAAATAATTTGTTTATATAGAGTATGGGACTTTGTGTACCTTGTAAACTAGGATATCGAATCTAATTGAGAAAATCGAGACTTTGTGTACCTTGTAAACTCCCACCAAAATATGGATTTTTGGTAGAAGGCGACCAGCAGCAATGGACTTCGATGATAGGCGAGCAGTGGCAGGGGGATCTTTCCGACAAGCCGTGGCGGGGGAAGGACTTAGCCGTGGTAGGGGAAGGACTCTCTCCGGCGAGCCGCGGCGGGGGAAGGAGGGCTTCAAGTGGAGAAAAAGGGCTTGAAGCCCTTTTAAAAGAAGAACCCCGATCGGAGGTCTCTGGTCGGGGCTCTGTGTTGGAATCGCCACATGATGTGGCGATTCCAACACTGGAATTGCCACATCATGTGGCGATTCCAATTAGATGGAATCGCCACATCATGTGGCGATTCCAAGCTTGGAATCGCCACATCATGTGGCGATTCCAACCTGGGATGGAATCGCCACATCATGTGGCGATTTCATCTCTGAAATCGCCACACCATGTGGCGATTTCGTTTGGCCCGTCAGCCCCCAGCTGACGGGCCAAGCCTCAGTGTCAAGGAAAAAATAAGGGAAATGGTGACTCAGCAGGGAAAAACGCCATTTGAAATGGCGTTTTTTCCTTTAACACCATTCCGGTAAAAAGTTTTGATTCCATACCTTTCGTTTAAAACCGGTGCCTTTTGGCACCGGTTTGAAAAACGACTCATCCAAACAGGCTTTAACCGGTTGTGCTGTACGATGGGTGACAGCCTTCATAATTGTTTCTTCTCATGAAAGAGCCTATACAACTGCAATAATATAAATTAAAAAAAAATCAAGGAACCTTAGCCGGGTGTTGGGTTGTTTTCAGCTCCAATTACTTGCAACGCCAAGTCATGTTGCAGCAAATGAACCTAAATTGCAACTCTAAATGCTGCAAGTGGAGGAGCTTACAGACAACCAACTAGTGCAAAATGCCTGCTTGCTAAGTCACATGCAGGACATTAGCTTGCAAGGATCTTTTGGAGGCTGCCAAACAACTGTTCAATCTTATAAGAACTCAGCTGAGTCATGTTTCAGCATTAGTTCTTTTTCTTTCCCCCCCTTAGGGAAACAGCATTAATTCTTATTAAGGTCATATCCTTGCCACTGTGAACTTCATAGCTTTTGCAATAAATATAGCATGGAATAAATACAGAAATATATGCATCATGTGAACAGTCACTGGAGAGCAATACTGCACTCCGATCACCATAACCAAGAGAGGATGAGAAGTTACATTGCATTACTTTAAATCAAGCCGAAGCTTAATGGACATGAACAACAGGGTAAGCACTGCACCTTGAGGAAGGGGGGCAAATCTTGCGAGGTTAGCACCTACCCACAATGCGACAACCACCAGCGCAACAAGGCTGCTGCTGTTCTTGCCACAAAGCCAACTGGTAAAATTGATGGATAATGAAAGTAAAATACCTCCAGGTCCACCAAAAATCCATGCAATTATATAGCCGGCCTTGTATCCAATGTCTAACTGCTTATCCAGCAATGCCATTATTCCACAGATTGTGAGTGATGCTCGGCATCCAACTGTTTGCATGAAGAAGAGCATGAAGAAGGCAAATCTTACCACTGCACTCAAGGAGCCTCTATTATAGCTCGAGGTTTTTTGAAATGGATCTTTTTGATAGCACCGCGAATATTGCCTTTTCTTATACTCATGATGCATTCGCTGCTTCAGCTCTGCCCATCTATAAATCCTTCTCATTTCATCAGAATCAGGATACTGCATCCGGCTTCTCCTCTGTTGTCTCTCTGCTGCTCCGGGATATTTAAGAGTTATGTCATATTGAGCTCTTGAGACTTTGTCAGAGAGCACCTAAGTCCGAAAAGACAACTCAAATTAACTTGAAACAATTTTCTTCCAGTAAGATCTCAAGAAAATTGTGAAGCTAAATTGTGAAGCTCTGACTAATTAAAAGAATCAACAAAACTTCAGCATGGTACATGTCTCTTTGCATGGTGAGCTTTGTTGTTACAGTGGTGGAGGACGTTTTATAGTATTTATTCTAGACTGTTCCTAAAGAAATGTCAACACTAAAGTGTATAGTTCACATATTTCTAGTCTCCAATGCATGACTACATACCACATAGGGGATTTTTAACTTTATATTCTTCACCTTTTAAAAAGAATTGCATAGACTGATGGCCAGAATCATCTTAAAAGGTTAATTTGCCATGCCCTCCCCAAGAGGGCCACTGGATCAGGACTTCAGATCTGTTTTCAGGTGGCAGACAATGTTTAAAGTTCATGGTTTATCAAAAAGACGCAAAGAAAGATGGATAGTTAAAATATGATATGCATAAACTGATGTAGTCACCAGACAGAAGCTCATGGACAAGAAAAATCTGTAGAAATATTACAAATAAGTTCTCCAAAATTCATTGCTAAAATTTACTGAAATTTATAAAAATAAAGAATCCATTTAAAGAGCGAAGAAATGAACATAGCTTATTGCCAATATGTTCAATATTTGACTTTATCACCATATATATATTTGCAAATAAAAGTAAAAATAAAATAGGTGTTTTGTCGGGGCATGGGGTCCCAGAGCAATCACCTCATATGCAGCGGATGCTCTTAAATATCTCACCAGCTTGCAAATCCTTGCGAACATCAGGATGATACTGCAGAAAACAAAAATCAAATGGAAACACCATAAGTCACAGCCCATTCAATGGCTTTCAACATATTCATAGATTAATAAAATGTTATTAATTTCAGATTTTCTTTAACAAAACAGGTGCAACCACAAAGTGAGCTGATTTATTACAACAACTTGTACCATAGAACAACCAAAGGAGTCTCAAATTTATAAATATTTCCTAGTTATATTGAAATATGAAGGGAAACATTCTTTTCCCATAATTTCTTGCAATTTCTTGCAACTGAACAATGTTTCTTTCTGCTAACAAGAATATAAGAGCAAAATCATGACAAAAACCAACAAGCCTTATCCTTCTGCATGGGGTGGGCTTTACTTACATAGGTCTCCATTGGGCCTGTTGCACATGCCTATACCACCTAAATTGGCCTCCATCTATTTAAACCTCTATCATGCAACTCAAATGCTTCCTGTATCGGCTTTTTTTATAGAACACCTCCTCAGGTCACTGTGTTCTCCACTTCCGTTCTCCCATCAACTTGGTTTCTTCCACAGTAACACACTCGCCATCCCAGACATGGGTCCATTTAAGCCTTGTCACTTGGATTTATTCTCTTAATGAATTTTCATAGGTTTACCATCTTTACATTTGTGTGTGTGTGTGTGTGAGAGAGAGAGAGAGAGAGAGAGGGATCTTCCTCTATCTACTTACCCCTTTCTTAAATTCTGAGTACAGAAAACACATCCCCTTTTATTGCCTCTCTAAATGCTCCTCCAAGATTTAACCAAACTCTTATATGATAACATCAATGCAAGCAATGTTCTGCCCTCATTGCCACCCAAGATTTTAAAGTATCAATGCATAAAATGCCATACTGTAAGATGCATGTCCTACAAAGGAAACACATGCATGGTATAGACTTTGTATCTTCAGGAGTATGCATGTTTATCACATAGTAATGGATGGTGTTACTTGGCATTGAAGCATACCAACCAGGATGGTATAAATTCATGATCTGCTATAATTGTTGTGTTTTACGCAAATTTTTCAAGAGAGTATCCATGTGTGAATTGCCTCTCTAAGTTGATTTGATGTTTATAAGTGACTAGAGTTAAAGCATTTATTATAATATGCGAATTTCATGTGTGAATTTCTTTACTTAATCATCATTAAAGTATATTGTAATTGTTTGGAATTCGGTTTTATTATCTATTGCCATAATGTTCTAAGTTATAAAAATTATTAATAATTACCAACACATGGAGAAATCTCTTAACTACAAAATAACAGATGAGAAAGAAGAATATATACCATTTTAAAATTATAATATGTTGCTCCGTAATACACCAAATATATGCATCCACATTGACAATAACAATTTCTTTTAACTTTTGCTCACTTTCTGATACTTCATGAAATATAAACAGGGGCCAAAGAATTCTCTTTGGTTGATACAAATTTAAAATACTAATATAAACAGTATATACCCAAAAAAAAATGTTCCCTTAATGTTTTTCCAACCCAACACCAATGTGCTTTTAAGTTTACTTGAAACTCAAATAATTTGAATTAATCTGTTGAGAATGCTTCCTAAATGCTTAGTTTGTCAATTATAAGAAAGATCAACTATATATAAAAGACAGAAACTACCTCAAAAGAGGCCTTTCCTTTGCTAAGTTACCAGTTTTGGCCATAGCCATTTGAAACTAATGAAACTAAAGCAATTTAAGTTTCAGCCAATAATGTTCTGGTTTCACCCAGGCTTCAATTTTATCCATAAAATCCAGTATAAGATATATATATATATATATTGGTTTGGGGAGGTTGGGGGTGGGGGGGAGGTGATTGAGGCAAGGGTGTTCTGTTAACCGATAATGTAATGCATGTCCAAGATGATTTATAGATTTTTATGTGCTTATGAGAACAAAAATCATATTATGATAATTCAAATATATCCATATTCATATTCGCAAATCTATCGAAAACAATATATCATAATAAACATTTGTTGGGGCTTTTATATCTTTTAAGTTCATATTAACAAGATATGCATGGTTTCCTGTCCCAATATGTGGAAGTATCGACACTAGAAACATGTGTGCTTTAGTGATTTATCATATTTACAAGGATTTATGGTGCTTTGAGTGTTTTTACAGAATTGAGCATGTATTCTATTATTTTACTATTTATATTAGTTAGATGTGCATATCAGGTGAGCTGTGCCAGGCCAAAATTGGTCTTGAGGAAATTAGCATGGTGATAAGTCTATTTAATTTAAGAAATAAAACCCTAAGACACTTTCCATAAAATATAATTAATTTAAGAAAAAAATAATAATAATAAATAAATAAATAAATAAAAAATAAAGTATAATAAAATAAAAATAAAATATTTTATTTCTATGCTTAGATTGACTTAGGTAAATTTATTTTCTGCGAAACTCAAAATTTTTTCATTGACATCTCATAATTTATTAGGAAATTAGAAACTTAATCACAAAATCTTTAAAAAAGTAATTAGATTAATTTTGTTTGATAATTTCAAGAGCTGGACATCTGCTTGTTGCATAGTATTTTCATAATTAACTTTAAAAGCACAAACCCTTAATCAAGATAAGGTGGGGAGTTGATCACCCTTCCTTAGCCTACAAATACATCCTTCATTTTGCATTAACCCAAGCCTTTAACTCTAAAATTAATTAGACGTCAGCCCTAAGAAACTTGAGCTTAATAGGATAAGACACCCGAAAGAGTTGGACCGGATCGGGATTGACTGCTTAACTGGTGTCTAGAAAAGGAAAGGAAAGTGGTTGCTTAATTGGTTCCATTTGCTTACCTAGTAAGCGACGGGGGGACTCCCACTGACCTTACCCTTAACTGGCTAGTTGATCAGTTAATTTTTTATTTGGAGGGCTCCAAGGCAGTCTTGGAAGTTAGGAGCTGTTTAGATCTAGGTTAAACCTAGGGTAGAGAGTCTAATCTTTGTTAACTTGAATGCTAATAATTATTAAACCATAACTAAATTATTCTTCATTGCTCTTAGTTCTAGGAATCTTTTAGGATATTTTCTTTAGAATCTTCTCCTTTCTCTTCTATTATATTAGTTAAAAAAAACTGAATTACTATTTGCTTTAGAGTGTATTGGTAGGGTATATGCTTTGTCACCGATCGTTACAACCCAACCTTATACCCTTAGATCCTGAGATAAAAAGAACTTTTAGAGCAAACAGACTCAGAATTATGGATCTTAATCAAGAAAATAATCTACCACGTCAATTGAAGGAGTACTTCGTCCCTTCACAATATACATATTCACCATGCATACAAATACCCCCAGTAGAGGCTGTCCAATATGAAATTAAGTCCAGTATAATCCAAATATTACCAGCTTCCATGGATTTACAAACGAAGATCCCTATAAACACTTAGATGAATTCTGGAAAATTTGCTCAACTGTTAAGATTCAAAATTTTTCCGATGAGGCACTTAGGCTTAAGTTATTCCCTTTCTTCCTAAAAGATAGAGCCAAGTATTGGTTAAATTCACTAGACATTATAATTTCAACTTGGGACCAACTTCAGTGGGAATTTCTTAAGAAATACTTTCCTATAGGAAAAACGAATCAAATTAGAAAAGCCATAACCAATTTTTCTCAGTTAGAGGGAGAAATGTTTCATGAAACGTGGGAGAGATTAAAAGAATTAACTAGGAAATGTTCGCACCATGCAATACCTAAATGGCAGTTAGTTCAATGCTTTTATGATGGATTGTCAGAAAGGCATCGACAAATGGTGGATGCCTCATGTGGAGGAACATTTATGCTAAAAAATGAACATGAGGCATGACAGCTTTTTGAAACTCTAAGTGAAAATTCCTGGTACCACATGTCTGCTGCCTGTAGAGATCCTCCCACAGAACCTAAGAGAGGGGAAATATACAACATAGGTCAGTCTATAGACATCTATATCAAAATTGATGAACTATCCCAAAAACTTGATCAAATTCTACAAGTTGGAAACACCTCTTCCCCATCTACTCAATTACATGAGGTTTGTATAATCTGTTCGAGTCCGACCCATTCTATAGGTGAATGTCCAGCCGCATACCAATTTCCTGAGCTTATTTAAGAGCAAGCCTATCCAGCCCAAACCCGAATGGCTCCTAGACCAGAAAACGGTCCATATTCAAATACTTACAATCCTACCTGGCAAAATCACCCAAAATTTTTATGGAAACCCAACCTATCATCAGTCCAACATCAATTAGGCCTAACCATCAGGAGACCCAATTTAGAAGCATGTTGTATTCCCAATATCCAAGTGCTCCTCAACATTCACCAAATAATTATGATCCTACTTTCGAAGAGAAGGTGTTACAAGCATTGAAAGGGCTAGAAATGAATACTCATCTTCTTCACTCACACACACAATCCATTGTACAACTAGAAATCCAGATAGGTCAACTAGCCACAACATTCAGTAAAAGAGAATGGGATAAGCTACCGAGTCAGCCCGAAGCTAATCCTAGGGACCTAAACATCCAAGGATCAAAACAAGGAGCCCAGGTTAACCAACTAAGTGTTATTCATACATTAAGATCTGAGAAACAAATAGATAATCAGGTGGATACATATGAAGAAGAAGAATTAGAAGTCCCACCACTTGAACAACTTATTGAGCTGGGTCAGCCGAAACACCTGAGGCATCAGAGTCTAATATAATGCCCAACCCACCAGCTGAGCCCATGTCAGAAGAAGATAAACAAAAAATTAGGGTTGTAGCACCATTCCCAAATAGACTTAAGTCCAATCAAAATTCAGCCCAATTCGATAAGATTTTAGAGGTCTTTAAGCAAGTTAAAGTGAACATCCCCTTACTGGACACGATCCAACAGGTCCCAGCCTATGCCAAATTCCTTAAGGATCTATGTACCAAAAAGAAGACCATCAATGTGCCCAAGAAAGCCTTTTTGGCAGCCAGTGTGAGCTCTTATCTATCAAACCATATGCCAATAAAATACAAAGATCTAGGATCACCCACTATTTCATGCATTATGGGGAATACCCTCATAAATAGGGCTCTATTAGACTTAGGAGCAAGTGTTAATATATTACCATACTCTGTATATGAGCAACTAGGGTTAGGAGAACTCAAGCCTACGAAAATGATCCTACAACTAGCTGATCACTCTTTGAAAGTACCCAAGGGAATAGTAGAGGATGTATTGATCAAAGTTGGTACCTTTATCTACCCATTGGACTTTGTGATTTTAGAAACTGAACCGGTGACAAACCCAAAAAGCCACATCCCAATGATTTTAGGTAGACCATTTTTGGCCACATCTAATGCCCTAATTAATTGTCGAAATGGATTAATGAAACTCTCCTTTGGGAATATGTCAATTGATCTTAATATTTTTAATCTTACCAATACACATCAAACGAGCGACTCAAATTATGTTCAGGATACTGTTTATGATCCAATTGACTTTAGTGATGAAAAGCTTAACCTAGAAACCTGCATAAACCAAGATGGGGAGCAAATTAATGAGGTTGCTATAATTGATGAAAAATCAAGATGGAAACTTCCAACAGAACCACTAAAGAAAGTACCTGAACCATTACCCAAATAATCAATAAAGGAAGCACCCAAATTAGAACCGAAACCACTTCCCAAGCATCTCAACTATGCATATCTAGGTCAATCAGAAACCCTGCCTATGATTATTTCAACCGATCTAAACTCCTCACAAGAAGGAAAACTATTGAATGAGAATAAAGAAGCGTTAGGATGGACCATGGCTAACATAAAAGGGATTAGCCCCTCGATCATTCAACGTAGGATTCACTTAAGGGAGAAAACCAAGCCTATAAGAGACCTTCAAAGAAAACTTAAACCAACCATAAAGGAAGTAGTAAGGAAGAGATCATCAAACTCCTTGATAATGGTAATCAAAGTGAGCCATGACGTCTGGCTGAAGACGTTAAACTTAGCGCTTTTTGGAGGCAACCCAAAATTTTTATGTTCTAACCTTTATTTCATGATTCTTATTTTTAGGAATAAGAGACTACTCCGCACGGTCACTCCTAACATTACACGAGGCATATCTCGTTTAGGTGGTGTTTCTTCTTGTTTTATTCTTCTTTACTCATTGAGGACAATGAGAATTAAGTTGGGGGTAAGAGAAACCTTTTTAAAAAATATTTTGAAAACACCTTGGCATTTTTTAAAAAAATTTCAAAATTTTTGTGCTATGAAAGAAATTCTTGAGCAAAATTGACTAGAAAAAGATAATAGAGTTAGAAAGTATTAGCTAATTACTGTAGAGAGCCAAGGAGTAGACTAGCTAGTCAAACTTTTAGTAACCTACTTAGATCATATAAAGGCTATTAGCACTTCCATTGCGCATGCACACTGACGAGGTAAATTAGGTATTAGTTGTAAGGTCAATTGGAGATTCAATTATTATTGAAAATTGGTAATTGATATACACTCCCAATGAGAGAAACTTAAATTTAAGGAAAGAGCTACTTGCCTGATAAAAATATATATATATATATATAAAGTCTAAACATTGGTTTCCCATCGAGTAACCGAGCACCTTCACCTAAGTAAGCATTGTTGTTCGCGTCAAAAAATGGGCAATGTAAAGATATCGCTAAAAAAATAAATAAAATAAAATAAATAAATAAAAAATATATATCAGGCAGTGTGAAAGCTACCTTAGGTCATGTGCTTAATTTGAGGGTGTATAAAAGTTGCTCAAAGTAAGTGATAAGCGAAGATAACATTGTTTCTTACAAACTAGTACCAAAATGCTAAGTTAGCCATCACAAACATAAGTGCTGTAGATCTATAGATGAACTCTAAGAAAGTTTCTGATAGTTCTGACAGCAAAATTTACTTCAAAAACTCAATACTTAGTTAGTGATACTGGCTATCTTCTTTCAACCTTAAGCCTAGATTTAATTTTGCAAAAGAGAATTTTAGTGACACATGATTTTATTTTAATTACATTGCTAAGGGACTAGCAATGATTAAGTTGGGGGTATGATAAGTCTATTTATTATCCCAATTTAACTATTAAAATAAATATTAATTACTTTAAATTTATTAAGAATTGATACTTTTTATGGATGTTTGCAGGAAAGGAGCCTATAGATGGAAAGAGCTTGATTTTTGAAGTCCAATGATGTAGACGACACTCAAATCAGGATTTGGTTTGCCCAAAAAAGAAGAAAGAGATGATTTTACATGATTTCGGTGCAAACTAAGGCAAGAGGAAACCCTAGACGAGCTCTATAAAAGGAGGACCTCAGGCAGTAGTTGGGAGAAGGAGTTTCTACAAAGCTCTTTTTATTCTTCTTTTATTTAGATTATTGTATTTAGGCATGGGAGAGAAAAATTATGGAGGGGATGCTGGCAGCAGCAATGCGTGGCTAGATTCCTTCAACTTGGGATGATGATGAAGCATGTAATCAGGTTTTATCTTTCTTTTTGTTCTTAATTTCTATGCAATAATAATTATGCTCTTCTTTATTATATCTTTTGAGTTATTTTTCTGATTGAGGTTTTGATCTGGCATTTTCAGCCTGTACCCTCTATCGACGTACCATGATCTTAGGATACAGTACGTGCCTAAGAGAGACAGATCGTAGTATGATAGATTAGACCCTTAACTTTGCAATTATTAGATAGTTTACTCTAAGCGGACGTGCCGTGATCTCCTGATACGGTCCGTACCTGACAAGAGATAAATTATTATAATTTTAAATTTATAAAAATTATTACTATTGCAACATTAAAAAAAAGAAGATAAAACCTGTTTGCATGGTGGATTCGGATTCCCAGGTTGCTTCTCCTGCTATTTGAATTTCATTAATTAATTAGTTGTTATCTTTTAATAACCGCTATTCTTAATATAATCCTTTATAGATAAATTTTCTTTTTCTCTTTCGTGAAATAATTGCCCTTGATCCCCGAGGATACGATCCTGATTCAGCACTAGCTATAGTAGTGAGTAGGTTTTATTTTTGACCGCCAACGACAGCGATCACATGGTTACAAAAAAACTTTAACCCAAGCTTGGCCTACCTCAATCCAAATTGTTCCAACCCCAGCAGATCTGAGAAACCGAGTTTCAACTGCACCAAGTAATGGTTTGGGAGGGCAAGGGCCAATTTTAGTACAAAAACTACCCAAAACAACTTATTGAATTGCTAAAATGTTTTTTCTTTGATTTTAAGATAGAGCTATAACATGAGTGCTTCACTAACTAGATGCATCAGATTTAAGTTACCAACTTCATTTATTGTGGTAAACTGATGTTTGTTACATAAAGATCTTCATGTTCAGCATGCACGCAAATGTCAAGTGGGGGTGTTACCAAGCTTGCTCATTTCTACCTTAAACTTGACCCAACTTCAATCTGGTTTGTATGGTTGATAACATATGTACCAGCCACCACGTAGCTGTATGCCCAGGATTTCAATCCTTCCATAAAGTATACAAAGGTACACTCCGAACCCCCTCTTTCCATTTAATTGCTTTTGATTGTGCTGACAAGACAAGAATATCTTGTTTAAACATGTGAAATACTCATTTGAATGAATCTGTCAGCTTAAAACAAAGTTAAGCATGCATGCTATTGCCGACATAAACTCAAACAAATTGCTGCATGACGTATACCAAGAACACACCGCAGCCAAGTTCAAAAAGATTCTTAATATGTTTCCAAAAACTTAAATAAAAAGGAAAATAAAATGCATCTAAGGATAAAATGAAACTGCATAAAGGAAAGTAGCCCTCCAGTGATAGTTCTCCATAAATTGAATCATAACGCTTCTTGTTGATGCCCGGTCACTTTGAGTCGGCCTCCTTGAGCGTCGATCGTTCCCCCACAGAAATATCGGAGCCCTTCCTTTGTCTTCAAAGCCTACAAGAAGTCCCACGGCCGGGTATTCCGGCGAGGACCTCCGACGCTCAAGTTAGTGCTCTGGGCAACAGCCATGAGCTTGAGAAAGCTCGAAAGAGAAGGAGAGATCCCCCAGAATGAGTGAGTTAAGTTCTTTTTTGAGTTACCTCTTACCTTTTTTTATCCACCATTGTACTCTGTGTAGCTTGCTTGAGAAGTTTGAATCTTTGTCATCTAGTGGGAGTGAGTCACTTGGGGCCTCATGATGACCATGACTTTTGGGGCTCATTTAGTCCGAGTGGCTTAAGTGTCATAATGACTGAGTACTTTTGGTGGGTGAAATGTCAGGGCTGACATCTGTGAGGCCCAAATGCCACCACTTGTCAAGACTTTTATGATGAATGATAACTTTCGATAAAGCTTACCTCTTAGTGGAATGTCAGAGCTTTAGGCGCCATCTCGTCAGAGACAGATGACCACTTAATTATCTCATTAAAGTAAGTGGCCATAATTTATTAATCCAAAAGATGACGTGATGAACAATCACTGTAGGGCCCACGCGTGTCCGAGCTGGAAGCCACTAAGGAAGGGCCGCTGGGGGCTTAGGTCCGGCGAGGCCGTTATCGACTAAGGTCGGGGCCGCCTAGGACTGCTGGGGAGCCGCCAAGGGCCTCTTGGGATCACTGTGGCCGCTTGGGATTGTTCGGACCTATGCATGCATGAGGCCGGCTAGGATGCTCGTGATAGGAAATAGGGGCCGCTTGGGACCGGTGCGGCCGCCTGGGAACGCTCGGGGCCGCCGTCATGGGGGTGTCGGTGGCCGCCTAGGATTGCTTGGGAGCCGCCTAACTGGAGAAGCTTTCGGGACTGCTTAAGATGAAGACGTCCCGAAGTTATTATCGAAGCACCCTTACGTTCATGCATAGAGCCAAAAAGGGAGTCAACGTGGCAGCTATAAATGCATGTAGCCTTTATAAGACCATAAATGCCCTGGCACATAAATGCGATAGGGAGCCATCGTCGTGGTGACATTGGGAGTCTGAAACCGAAACCGCCTAGAAAGGCCGCCTGGAAAGGCCACCAAGGATGGTCGCCTAGAAAGGCCGCCTAGGGTGGCCGTTGAGGGAAAGGCCGCTCAGGACTTCCTCTACCGTGTGTCTCTCTCCTAATGGTTCGTGACTTGACATTGAATGCTCTTATTCAATTGAATGCTCTCCAATAAATGCCTTGGAGCGAGGGTTTTATAAGACCTATAAATGTCTCGGCACATAAATGCCGTTGAGAGGCCGTCGAGAGAGAGAGAGGCTGCCTAGGAATTATTGTGAGGAGGGGCCGCTTAGAATGAAAGGCCACCTAGGATTTATTATGAGGAGGGGCCGCTTAGGTATGAAGGGCCGCCTAGGATTTATCGTGAGGAGGGGCCGCTTAGATATAAAGGGCCGCCTAGGATTTATTGTGAGGAGGGGCCGCTTAGATATGAAGGGCCGCCTAGGATTTATTATGAGGAGGGGCCGCTTAGATATGAAGGGCCGCCTAGGATTTATCGTGAGGAGGGGCCGCTTAGATATAAAGGGCCGCTTAAGATTTATTGTGAGGAGGGGCCGAGGGGCCGCTTAGATATGAAGGGCCGCCTAGGATTTATCGTGAGGAAGGGCCGCTTAGAATGAAGGGCCGCCTAGGATTTATTGTGAGGAGGGGCCGCTTAGATATGAAGGGCCGCCTAGGATTTATTATGAGGAGGGGCCGCTTAGATATGAAGGGCCGCCTAGGATTTATTATGAGGAGGGCCGCTTAGATATGAAGGGCCGCCTAGGATTTATCGTGAGGAGGGCCGCTTAGATATAAAGGGCCGCCTAGGATTTATTGTGAGGAGGGGCCGCTTAGATATGAAGGGCCGCCTAGGATTTATCGTGAGGAGGGGCCGCTTAGAATGAAGGGCCGCCTAGGATTTATTGTGAGGAGGGGCCGCTTAGATATGAAGGGCCGCCTAGGATTTATTATGAGGAGGGGCCGCTTAGATATGAAGGGCCGCCTAGGATTTATTATGAGGAGGGGCCGCTTAGATATAAAGGGCCGCCTAGGATTTATTGTGAGGAGGGGCCGCTTAGATATGAAGGGCCGCCTAGGATTTATTATGAGGAGGCCGCTTAAATATGAAGGGCCGCCTAGGACTTATCTTTAGTCTCGTATCATTAAATGCCGCCCATTGATTTGCCTATGGGACATTAATGACAAAAGGTGGTCCTTGGGAGAACCCACTCACATCACATAGCTCTTTTTCCCTATCTCTTCATTATGACGGATGCTTGCTGTAGTAGAACGAAATTAAATGCCCACTGCATCCTTAAAGAAAGAACCCGATAGGCCAGCGAGGCCGTCTAAGACCAGCCTAAAAAATTCTGTTGATTTTTATTTTTATTGTTCATGGGCCTGTTGACTGGCCCTATCAGATGCCCCCTACACTCCTTGAGCTTGTAGGTCCTGCACTAACCAAGCTGAAGGAGTGTAAAATTTTTTAAGTAATATTTGGGGTAGGTTTATTACCTTGTGCCCGCCACTTAAAGCAGTGTACGCTCAATTTTTGTGGGGGGAAGACGCTCGTCAACTAGTTGGCAAGGCAAAAATAGAGCTAATGGAGCTGCACTAATGCAGGCTGAGAGATAGAGCCAACGAGGCTGCAATAAAACCGTTGAAGTTGATAGAGCCGATAAGGCAGAGTGATAGAGCCGCTAAGGCTATAATAGAGCTGTTGAGGTTGATAGATAGAGCTGGTGCTGATTCTAAAAGCATTAGGTGCCAAGCTGGCCTTGGGCTTTGGCTCGGGACCGCCTAGAATCCAAGTTTAAACCTTCGAGAATTTCATATGCTGGCTCAGGGCGTCCATGCCCTTTTTGGGTTATATGTTGAGGTCATTCGAAGCCAGCCCAAGGGGCGGCTGGGGCCTAACATAACTGTGGCCGCCCAGGACCAGCCCGAGGGCCGGCTGGGGGCTTGACATAGCTGTGGCCACCTAGGACCAGCCCGAGGGCCGGCTAGGGGCCTAACATATTGTGGCCGCCTAGGACCAGCCGAGGGCCGGCTAGGGGCCTAACATACTGTGGCCGCCTAGGACCAGCCGAGGGCCGGCTAGGGGCCTAACATACTGTGGCCGCCTAGGACCAGCTCGAGGGCCGGCTAGGGGCCTAACATACTTGTGGCCGCCTAGGACCAGCTCGAGGGCCGGCTAGGGGCCTAACATACTTGTGGCCGCCTAGGACCAGCCGAGGGCCGGCTAGGGGCCTAACATATTGTGGCCGCCTAGGACCAGCCCGAGGGCCGGCTAGGGGCCTAACATACTGTGGCCGCCTAGGACCAGCTCGAGGGCCGGCTAGGGGCCTAACATACTGTGGCCGCCTAGGACCAGCTCGAGGGCCGGCTAGGGGCCTAACACTGTGGCCGCCTAGGACCAGCTCGAGGGCCGGCTAGGGGCCTAACATACTTGTGGCCGCCTAGGACCAGCTCGAGGGCCGGCTAGGGGCCTAACATACTTGTGGCCGCCTAGGACCAGCTCGAGGGCCGGCTAGGGGCCTAACATATTGTGGCCGCCTAGGACCAGCCGAGGGCCGGCTAGGGGCCTAACATACTGTGGCCGCCTAGGACCAGCTCGAGGGCCGGCTAGGGGCCTAACATACTGTGGCCGCCTAGGACCAGCCGAGGGCCGGCTAGGGGCCTAACATACTGTGGCCGCCTAGGACCAGCTCGAGGGCCGGCTAGGGGCCTAACATACTTGTGGCCGCCTAGGACCAGCCGAGGGCCGGCTAGGGGCCTAACATACTTGTGGCCGCCTAGGACCAGCGAGGGCCGGCTAGGGGCCTAACATACTTGTGGCCGCCTAGGACCAGCTCGAGGGCGGCTAGGGGCCTGTGGCCGCCTAGGACCAGCCCGAGGGCCGGCTAGGGGCCTAACATAACTGTGGCCGCCTAGGACCAGCTCGAGGGCCGGCTAGGGGCCTAACATACTTGTGGCCGCCTAGGACCAGCTCGAGGGCCGGCTAGGGGCCTAACATACTTGTGGCCGCCTAGGACCAGCCCGAGGGCCGGCTAGGGGCTTTACATAGAGCGATGGAGCTACACTGATGTCGCTGAGGATGAGAGATAGAGCCAATGAGGCTGCAATAAAACGTTGAGGGCCTTTTGAACCCCGATTGACCCGAGAGGACCATGCTCGGAGCCTTTAACCCCGGAGGGTGACCTGAGGGTGCTTGGACCAGGCTCAGGTTCCTTTTGACCCCGAAGGGTGACCCGAGAGTCGCTGTGATGGGACCATGCTCGGGAGCCTTTAACCCCGGAGGGTGACCTGAGGGTGCTTGGACCAGGCTCAGGTTCCTTTTGAACCCCGAAGGGTGACCCGAGAGTCGCTGTGATAGGACCATGCTCGGGAGCCTTTAACCCCGGAGGGTGACCTGAGGGTGCTTGGACCAGGCTCAGGTTCCTTTTGAACCCCGAAGGGTGACCCGAGAGTCGCTGTGATAGGACCATGCTCGGGAGCCTTTTATTGATGGAGTGAAAATAAAACCGCCTCGGGGGTTTCTTGGCCGGCCCGGGGTGTCTATGATCTCGGGACCACTAAAGTCATTTTGAAAATATTTCGGGGGTCGCTCGGCCGGTCCGGGAGTTTGACTCGGAGCGCCGAGACCATAGGACTTGAACCTCCTCGGAGGTTTCTCACACCGATCCGGGGGTGTCCTTATGATCGCGGGGCTACCAGAAAAACTACCTCGGCGGTCGCTTGGCTGGCCCGAGTGGTTTTTTGAGAAATTGAATGAAAAAACTTCTTCTTTATTATTATTTTTTTTTGTACAGCATTGCCACAGGGGTTTAGCTCAGGGCCACTTAGGACACAGGGCTTGAACCTCCGGAGGTTTCTTGTGCCGGTCCGGGGTGTCTATGTCCCTTGGGGCGTTAGCTTTCAAGGCTTTTTGCCTTTGCATTGTGTTTGGTGTCGATTAAGGGCTTGGGAGCTTTTCTTTTGGAGAAATTGGTCCCTGCTGCTGACCTGGGTACTTCAGCCCGCTAGTGGTCTGTCCTCGCTTGGGCGTCATCACTTGTCCATTGCTGAGGATGCTAACTCTTCCCTCGTCAGATGTCCACCAGCATCATTTAATATATGAGGGTTTTTTTTTTTTTTGGATACTCTCCCTATTAGTTTCTTCTGCAGTCACAGTATTGGAATCTAGCGACTTTTGGTTTCAGATTCTTGGTTTTTTGAAGTGGTGGAGAAGTTGCAAAGACCTTTTTCCGAAATCTGGTTTCCCTCCCCATGTAACTGGGAACAATCCTCAGAAGCCTTCAATTGTTCAAAATCTTCTTCGACGTTATGCATGTAAGGGAAATCCTTTGCAAGCTCTCCCACCTCCTCCACAAGCTTGTGTCTACGTACACATGATTTGAGCTCATCCCGCTTTCGATCCAGAGGCTTACGTCCTGACTCCTCTTTCATAGCTTTTCGCCCTTGCGTAGTGTTTTTCCTTTGAAGGAATTGGTCACCCTCAGTGCTGAAGTCTGAGAGCAGCTGGAACCGAATCTACAAGAGGGCTCAGGCTCGGTTTGGCTCTTGGATGCAATAGACAAGAAGAGAGAGGAACGAGGGTTTTGGTAGAGTCAGTAGTCGAAGCCTTTTATCTTCATCTTTCACCTTGCATTAATTGCATCAACACCTCTTGGCCTACTACCACCAGAAATTAAAATGCCTACAAATGCTTGGAGTGACGGGGTATGGATAATGTCCCAAGTTTGCCCCTTTTTGAAAATTATTCTTTTGACCATGTTGCAATCTACCTCCGACTGATTGTTGAGCCTTTGACTAAGTTCTTCCAGCCGCCAGTGTTGTTCATCCAGATGCCTCCTCATCCCATGATTAAGGTCCTCTCAAGATGACTCAGGAGATGAGAAGAAGAAAGGAGACCGCAGTCTCTTGAAAGCTTCGTAGTGGCGGTGCTTAGATGAAGCTTGATGGCGATAAGCTTCTCTATAAGGAGATTTCCCGTAGGTGAATCTCTGACTAACTGGTGCAGCTATCACGAGCGATGTGAGAAGCTTGGGCTGCTGCTGAATGGCCACCGAGCGTTGCTTCTGCGGCTTATGAACTGCTGCATTCAAGGCTTGAACTTGTTGATTGAGGATGGCCAGTTGGTTAATTAGAGCAGCTGAGGCTGGTGGTGAAGGAGGAGCAGAGAGAGTGGTCCTCTGCTGCTCAGTATGATGTGAATGCCCCCCAGCATGATTGGTGAGGACCTTCAGTATGCGCATCGCCACCATGGCTATCTTAAAGGGGACAAAGGCTTATAGCTCAGGAAGACAGAGCTTTCTTTCCTGCAGTGCGTGCCCCCCTTCCTGGCGCGCCAATCTGTTGATGCCCGGTCACTTTGAGTCGGCCTCCTTGAGCGTCGATCGTTCCCCACAGAAATATCGGAGCCCTTCCTTTGTCTTCAAAGCCTGCAAGAAGTCCCACGGCCGGGTATTCCGGCGAGGACCCTCCGACGCTCAAGTTAGTGCTCTGGGCAACAGCCGTGAGCTTGAGAAAGCTCGAAAGAGAAAGGAGAGATCCCCCAGAATGAGTGAGTTAAGTTCTTTTTGAGTTACCTCTTACCTTTTTTATTCACCATTGTACTCTGTGTAGCTTGCTTGAGAAGTTTGAATCTTTGTCATCTAGTGGGAATGAGTCACGTGGGGCCTCATGATGGACCATGACTTTTGGGGCTCATTTAGTCTGAGTGGCTGAAGTGTCATGATGACTGAGTACTTTTGGTGGGTGAAATGTCAGGGCTGACATCTGTGAGGCCCAAATGCCGCCACTTGTCAAGACTTTTATGATGAATGATAACTTTCGATAAAGCTTACCTCTTAGTGGAATGTCAGAGCTTTAGGCGCCATCTCGTCAGAGACAGATGACCACTTAATTATCTCATTAAAGTAAGTGGCCATAATTTATTAATCCAGAAGATGACGTGATGAACAGTCACTGTAGGGCCCACGCGTGTCCGAGTTGGAAGCCACTAAGGAAGGGCCGCTGGGGACTTAGGTCCGGCGAGGCCGTTATCGACTGAGGTCGGGGCCGCCTAGGACTGCTCGGGAGCCGCCAAGGGCCTCTTGGGATCACTGTGGCCGCTGGGATTGTTCGGACCTATGCATGCATGAGGCCGGCTAGGATGCTCGTGTAGGAAATAGGGGCCGCTTGGGACCGGTGCGGCCGCCTGGGAACGCTCGGGGCCGCCATCATGGGGGTGTCGGTGGCCGCCTAGGATTGCTTGGGAGCCGCCTAACTGGGAGAAGCTTTCGGGACCGCCTAAGATGAAGACGTCCCGAAGTTATTATCGAAGCACCCTTACGTGCATGCATGGGCCAAAAAGGGAGTCAACGTGGCAGCTATAAATGCATGTAGCCTTTATAAGACCATAAATGCCCTGGCACATAAATGCGATAGGGAGCCATCGTCGTGGTGGCATTGGGAGTCTGAAACCGAAACCGCCTAGAAAGGCCGCCTTGAAAGGCCACCAAGGATGGTCGCCTAGAAAGGCCGCCTAGGGTGGCCGTTGAGGGAAAGGCCGCTCAGGACCTCCTCTACCGTGTCTCTCTCTTCCTAATGGTTCGTGACTTGACATTGAATGCTCTTATTCAATTGAATGCTCTCCAATAAATGCCTTGGAGCGAGGGTTTTATAAGACCTATAAATGTCTCGGCACATAAATGCCGGCCGTCGAGAGAGAGAGAGGCTGCCTAGGAATTATTGTGAGGAGGGGCCGCTTAGAATGAAAGGCCGCCTAGGATTTATTATGAGGAGGGGCCGCTTAGGTATGAAGGGCCGCCTAGGATTTATCGTGAGGAGGGGCCGCTTAGATATAAAGGGCCGCCTAGGATTCGTGAGGTGAGGAGGGGCCGCTTAGATATAAAGGGCCGCCTAGGATTTATGTGAGGAGGGGCCGCTTAGATATGAAGGGCCGCCTAGGATTTATTATGAGGAGGGGCCGCTTAGATATGAAGGGCCGCCTAGGATTTATCGTGAGGAGGGGCCGCTTAGATATAAAGGGCCGCCTAGATTTATCGTGAGGAGGGGCCGCTTAGATATGAAGGGCCGCCTAGGATTTATGTGAGGAGGGGCCGCTTAGATATGAAGGGCCGCCTAGGATTTATGTGAGGAGGGCCGCCGCCCGCTTAGATATGAAGGGCCGCCTAGGATTTATTATGAGGAGGGCCGCTTAGAATGAAGGGCCGCCTAGGATTTATTGTGAGGAGGGGCCGCTTAGATATGAAGGGCCGCCTAGGATTTATTATGAGGAGGGGCCGCTTAGATATGAAGGGCCGCCTAGGATTATTATGAGGAGGGGCCGCTTAGATATGAAGGGCCGCCTAGGATTTATCGTGAGGAGGGGCCGCTTAGATATGAAGGGCCGCCTAGGATTTATGTGAAGAGGGGCCGCTTAGATATGAAGGGCCGCCTAGGATTTATCGTGAGGAGGGGCCGCTTAGATATGAAGGGCCGCCTAGGATTTATTGTGAGGAGGGGCCGCTTAGATATGAAGGGCCGCCTAGGATTTATTATGAGGAGGGGCCGCTTAGATATGAAGGGCCGCCTAGGATTTATATGAGGAGGGGCCGCTTAGATATAAAGGGCCGCCTAGGATTTATTGTGAGGAGGGGCCGCTTAGATATGAAGGGCCGCCTAGGATTTATTATGAGGAGGCCGCTTAAATATGAAGGGCGCCTAGACTTATCTTTAGTCTCTGTATCATTAAATGCCGCCCATTGATTTGCCTATGGGACATTAATGACAAAAGGTGGTCCTTGGGAGAACCCCACTCAGCTCTTTTTCCCTATCTCTTCATTATGACGGATGTTTGCTGTAGTAGAACGAAATTAAATGCCCACTGCATCCTTAAAGAAAGAACCCGATAGGCCAGCCTAAAAAATCTGTTGATTTTTATTTTTATTGTTCATGGGCCTGTTGACTGGCCCTATCAGATGCCCCCTATACTCCTTGAGCTTGTAGGTCCTGCACTAACCAAGCTGAAGGAGTGTAAAATTTTTTAAGTAATATTTGGGGTAGGTTTATTACCTTGTGCCCGCCACTTAAAGCAGTGTACGCTCAATTTTTTGTGGGGGAAGACGCTCGTCAACTAGTTGGCAAGGCAAAAATAGAGCTAATGGAGCTGCACTAATGCAGGCTGAGAGATAGAGCCAACGAGGCTGCAATAAAACCGTTGAAGTTGATAGAGCCGATAAGGCAGAGTGATAGAGCCGCTAAGGCTATAATAGAGCTGTTGAGGTTGATAGATAGAGCTGGTGCTGATTCTAAAAGCATTAGGTGCCAAGCTGGCCTTGGGCTTTGGCTCGGGACCGCCTAGAATCCAAGTTTAAACCTTCGAGAATTTCATATGCTGGCTCAGGGCGTCCATGCCCTTTTGGGTTATATGTTGAGGTCATTCGAAGCCAGCCCAAGGGGCGGCTGGGGCCTAACATAACTGTGGCCGCCCAGGACCAGCCGAGGGCCGGCTGGGGGCTTGACATAGCTGTGGCCACCTAGGACCAGCCGAGGGCCGGCTAGGGGCCTAACATATTTGTGGCCGCCTAGGACCAGCTCGAGGGCCGGCTAGGGGCCTAACATATGTGGCCGCCTAGGACCAGCTCGAGGGCCGGCTAGGGGCCTAACATACTGTGGCCGCCTAGGACCAGCTCGAGGGCCGGCTAGGGGCCTAACATACTTGTGGCCGCCTAGGACCAGCTCGAGGGCCGGCTAGGGGCCTAACATAACTGTGGCCGCCTAGGACCAGCTCGAGGGCCGGCTAGGGGCCTAACATACTGTGGCCGCCTAGGACCAGCTCGAGGGCCGGCTAGGGGCCTAACATACTGTGGCCGCCTAGGACCAGCTCGAGGGCCGGCTAGGGGCCTAACATACTTGTGGCCGCCTAGGACCAGCTCGAGGGCCGGCTAGGGGCCTAACATACTGTGGCCGCCTAGGACCA
Organism: Calamus simplicifolius; assembly: GCA_900491605.1. Taxonomy (NCBI): domain Eukaryota; kingdom Viridiplantae; phylum Streptophyta; class Magnoliopsida; order Arecales; family Arecaceae; genus Calamus; species Calamus simplicifolius. The sequence continues at coordinate 270 of UESW01002109.1, read as the reverse complement.
GCCCGAGGGCCGGCTAGGGGCCTAACATACTGTGGCCGCCTAGGACCAGCTCGAGGGCCGGCTAGGGGCCTAACATACTTGTGGCCGCCTAGGACCAGCTCGAGGGCCGGCTAGGGGCCTAACATACTGTGGCCGCCTAGGACCAGCTCGAGGGCCGGCTAGGGGCCTAACATACTGTGGCCGCCTAGGACCAGCTCGAGGGCCGGCTAGGGGCCTAACATACTTGTGGCCGCCTAGGAGCCCGAGGGCCGGCTAGGGCCTAACATACTG
>UESW01002108.1:37667-281764 GCA_900491605.1 Calamus simplicifolius | reverse complement strand
CCAAGAGGGGGGGTGAATGGTTTTTCAAAAATTAAACTCTTTTGAATAGATAACCCCCAGCGGAAATAAAAACTTAGATTCAGATTTAAAACTAAGCAACTATAAATGAGAGTTGAAGATAAAGAGACAATCACGGCAAACACAATAGATTTTATAGTGGTTCGGTGTACCTACACCTACGTCCACTCCCAAGTACCTCTTGGGTCCACACTATAATCAAACTGATTACAGAGTTGTTTTGCAAGCTCACAACTCAAACTTGTTGTTTTCCCGGGCGCACAACGAACCCAGCTGGTTTTCAAGGCTCACCAGCACAAAACCTAAACCAAGCTAATGCTTGCACAAGGCTAACAGCCTCAACTGAATCAATCACCAGATTGACCCAGCAAACATTTGATTTTACAAAAGCAAACTGCTCCTTCAATGAGCAAATATACAATAATGAAATAAATAGAGATTAGGAACCAAAGCCTGATTCGAAGATCTTGGTGGCTTCTTCCTTCTCTTCCTTTGAATGGATCTTCCTTTGAATATGCTCTTGAGGTTCAGAAGATTGGAAAAACTAGGGCTTCTCCTTCTTTTGAGATTTCTTCTAATAGAACAGCAAAGGCTTGGAATCTCTTTCTCTTCTCTTGGGGAATGAGTATGATCTTTCCTTACAGGTTTTCCCTCTTTTCTTTTCTGATGGATCTCAAGGATTTTCTCTATTCTTTTCTTTTTGCCTCTTTCTTGTCTTTTTTCTCTTCTTTTTGGGATGCAATCACCCCTCTTCTTATAGATTCGATTAATCCATAAATAGTGCAAAACTATCCGTTAGAAGCAAGTGAAAAAGGATTAGATCCATAAATAACAATAGCCGTTGGGATTAAAAGATAAAGTAAAGTTTAGAGTCGTTCTGACAGTTCTGGAGCCGTGTCTGACATTCTGGAGTCGGCTCTAACTTTTCTGGAGTCGGCTCTAACTCGAAATAATTTAATCCGCTCGATCTGGAGTCGTCTCTGACTTTTCTGGGGTCGACACAAAATTCTTCTGGAGTCGACTCTAACAGTCCGGGAGTCGACTCTAAGTCGTGGCCTGAAAAATCCAACGTTCTGTTGTTTCTGATAGAGTCGGCTCTCACAGTCCCGGAGTCGACTCTAAGTCTGTGCCGTTTTCGGAGTCGGCTCTGCGATTCCATGTGTCGACTCTAATGTCTGCAAGTCTTACCTTGACATTAGATTCGAACCAGAACTTGATTTTCCTTCTTGATTTTGATCATTAATAGACTTATAAACTGAAAGACTTAATCAAAATCATTAGTAACTTCAAATGTTATACTCAAATAGTTTTGTTAATCATCAAAATCCTCAATTGGGTCAACAATCTCCCCCTTTTTGATGATGACAAAAACTTTGAGTATATGCATTAAAGAAATTCATTTGAATTGAATTATAGACATTGTTAAAGCTTAGAGACTTTGTAATAGAGAATTTGATGCCAACATTCAAAATGAATAAAATAAACAAAACATGACATCAATCAAAATGATTCAACTTTTATATGGAGAAATTTATTAAGCTCCCCCTGCATTGAATAACTCCCCCTATGTAGATAGACTGAATTTTTTTAAAAAAATCTCATTCTTTCTATCTCAGAATTGTTCTTCATTTTCTTTTTTCTTTCTTTCTTATGCATATATATTCTCTTTTTCTTTTTATGCATTATACACTATCTCTCCCCCTTTTTTGTTATCAACAATAAGGTGAGTTTTAAAAGCAAATAAGGAATGTTATCAAAGCGAGGATGTTGGTTCGAATATCATAAAGATAGGAATTCATTCATTGACATTCAATCAAAGACAAATTTGTAATAAAAGTGTAATATTCATTCAACCATTTGTACTCCAAAGCAAGATCTATTACATGTATTCAAAAAAAGACAGATTTAAGTATTAAGTCCTATATACATGCTAAGAAAGAAAACAAGAAATCCTAAGATACAACCTAGGATTGAATATCAAATATGCTTGTACACTATTTTCTTTAGATGTCCAATCATTCCATAACATCATCTTTTTGGGTCTTCTTAAAGCTTTCAAGACATGCTTCAATCTGAGAAACGGCAAGGTCGATATCTTTCTTTAGTTGACTTGTAGCATGAAGATACTTTCCAGAACCGTCTGCAATGCCTTCCATCCTTTCAAAAATCTTATGAAGATCAGCGCTAAAGGATTCGACGGAATTGCTAAGTGAAAAAGAAATCATGTCAAGTCTTGAATTAATCTCATCCTTTAATTGATTGAACTCCTCTCTTAATTTACACATATCATTTGTCTTACACTGTCATACTCAGCAGTAAAGCCCTGAGCTGACCAATTTGCTCCTCAGAAAATCTTTCTGATGCCATTGCTGACTGATGTGGAAGTTGAGAGCTTGGTCCAGCTTCTGAGGGTCCAGCAGGTGGTCCAGTAGAAGGTCCAGCAGAAGGTCCAGCAGAAGATGGTCCAATAGATGGTTCAGGAATGTCTTCTCCTCTGACTTCCTCAACTCTAACCTCCTCAGCTCTGGCCTCATGTCCTCTTTTAATCCAGTTTCCATTTTCTTTTCTAAAGCCCATTCGGTGAATTGTAGAGACACTATAGTAATCTGTATGTCTTAACTTTCTTAGTGGCTCATTATCCATTTAAGAACACCTTGGCTTCTAAAACTAAAGTTAAAACCATACCATATGGCAATGTAGATCTCTTCTTAGTAGCTGCCTCCGCCATATAGCCTATCATCATCAGCAAGATTTAAGGTCTACCAGTGAGTATGCAGTCCATTAATAGAACGTCTCGCTCCGAGACATACTCAAACCTTCCGATTTTAGGAAAAAGAATCCTCCACAATATTGTGAAGTAAGTCTGAGTTCCAAATTAAGTTGATTTGCAAAATTTCCTCAAACTCAGAAACTTCTCTCCCTAACATCCTTGATAGGCTCCTCCTCTATCTTCATGATGATATTCAATAAGTCCAACAGTAGGCATTTCCAATAAATTCCAAGAGATTCGGCTGTGATGACTACCTTTGTTCCTCTTACAACACTTACTAATCCTCCCTCTCCTCTACTTAAATCATTATAAAACTCTCTTACTAGGGCAGGGTAGGTAGGATATCCAAAGAGCAGACCTTCTCCCATCCCATTTCTTCAACAATCGCCCAATAGCAAAGCCTTCGAAATAAAAAGTTGAAATCAACTTTCTTCCGGTTGTAATGGCCTTACCAGCTAATTGGTCGACTTTTGGAGAAGATGGTGAGGGTGGAGAGTCATCTTGAGTGGCAGATGAAGAAGATGACGAAGGTTGCCTCCGATTTGAACGGCGCTTCGTCGGAACAGTCGAACCACCAATGGTAGCATGCCTTTTGGGAGCCATTGGATTCGATTGGATGAGTAATCAAAGGTTTTGAGGGATTTGGAGGGTTTGGAATCAGTTTGGAACAGAAAGGGTTTAGGAGACGATAGAAATCGTTTGGGGTCGACTCCGCCCTTTTTATTTTGACCTAGTTCCACTTAGAGTCGACTCCCAAAATGAGGTGTCGGCTCCAAACCAGAGAATCTGTCAGCGCCCGAATTAGAGTCGGCTCTACAGAAGCCAGAGTCGGCTCTAATTGCCCAGACAGAACATCAAAATAAGAAGGTGTCGACTCCACAAACTGAAGGTGTCGACTCCACAATAGTTTCAGAGAAAAATCAATTTCAAGGATCTGAAACTGATCAAATTAATCATCAAACTCTAGATAAGTGTTCCTTAACAATTGGGGAAACAATAAATCAACTTTCTAGATAAATTTCCTTATTGGACATAGAGGATTTTCAAGAAATTATAGAAGTCTAGATAGTTGTTGTCCTTAGAGTTTCAGAAAATTATTCTAAAGGATCACAAACTCCTAATTCTCCTCTAAGATAGCAAAATCTCTCCTCACTCAAAGGTTTGGTAAAATATCAGCTAATTGATCATTAGTATTAACATATTCAAGACAAACATCTTTGTTAGTTACATGTTCTCTAATAAAGTGATGTCTAATTTCAATGTGTTTAGTTCTTGAATGTTGAATTGGATTTTTAGTTAGATTGATAGCACTAGTATTATCACATTTAATAGGTATTTTATCAAGTGTGATACCATAATCTTCAAGTTGTCGCTTAATCCAAAGGATTTGAGCACAGCAACTTCCAGCTGCAACATACTCTGCCTCAGCAGTGGATAATGCAACCGAATTTTGCTTCTTGCTAAACCAAGAGATTAAGTTACTTCCTAAAAGTTGGCATGCCCCACTTGTACTCTTTCTATCTAATTTACAACCAGCATAGTCAGAATCAGAATAAGCAATCAATTTTAAGGTTGAGTCTCTAGAATACCATAATCCTACATTTTTAGTTCCATTTAAGTATCTAAAGATTCTTTTAACAGCAAGTAAATGTGATTCCTTAGGATTAGATTGATATCTTGCACATAAGCAGACAGAAAACATGATATCTGGCCTACTTGCAGTTAGATAAAGAAGTGATCCGATCATACCTCTGTAATGCTTCTGATCTACTTTCTTACCTTCTTCATCCTTGTCCAGCTTGCATGAGGGACTCATTGGCGTACCAAGAGGTTTAGCAGATTCCATACCAAATTTCTTGAGTATTTCCTTTGTATACTTTGTTTGGTTAATGAAAATTCCCTGCTTTCTCTTGTTTGATTTGAAGTCCAAGGAAGAAGTTTAGTTCTCCCATCATGCTCATCTCGAATTCTCCCTGCATTACTTAGCAAATTCTTGACAAAGAGATTGTTAGTAGCACCAAATATAATGTCATCAACATAAATTTGAACGATTAATAAATCCTTTCCTTTTCTTTTTAAAAACAATTTATCAACATTTCCTCTAGAAAAGTCATTTTCAATTAAAAATTTACTTAATCTATCATACCAAGCTCTAGGTGCTTGCTTTAAACCATAAAGTGCTTTGTGTAGTTTGAAGACGTGGTTTGGAAATTCATGATCTTCAAAACCAGGAGGTTGTTCAACATAAACTTCCTCATTTATAAAACCATTTAGAAATGCACTTTTAACATCCATTTGAAATAAGTTGAAATTCATATGACATGCAAATGCAAGTAGTAGCCTAATGGCTTCTAATCTAGCAACAGGTGCAAAAGTTTCATCAAAATCTATACCTTCTTCTTGATTATATCCTTTTGCAACTATCTAGCTTGTTTCTAATTACTATGCCATTTTCATCTAATTTATTTCTAAATACCCATTTAGATCCTATTATAGGGTGATTTTTAGGTCTTTCAACTAGGGTCCAACTTGATTTCTAGTGAATTGGTTTAACTCTTCCTGCATTGCTAACATCCAATAACTATCTTTTTCAGCTTCCTCTATAGTTTTAGGTTCTATATGAGATACAAATGCAAGATGATTATTGATATTCTCATTGATGATCTAGTCCTTACACCTTGAGATGGATCACCTATGATTAGGTCCTTAGGATGACCATAAGCATATCTCCAATCTCTAGGTAGATCTTGATCATTTTGAACAGTATCAATACCATCATCCTTAGGTGAGTCATCATCCTTAACTTCAGGTTCCTGATCTGAAGATACATTTAATTTTTCAATATCTTTCAATCAAAGATGTATCTTCCTCATCATCAATTTTATCTGAACTTGATGCTAAAGACTCATCAAACACTATATGAATGGATTCTTCTACAACTAAGCTTTTCTTATTAAATACTCTATATGCTTTGCTAGATGTAGAATATCCTAGGAAGATACCTTCATCAGACTTTGCATCAAACTTCCCAAGATTATCCTTACCATTGTTATGAATAAAACATTTACAACCAAATGCATGAAAATAACTTAAATTTGGTTTCCTATTGATCCAAAGTTCATAGGGAGTTTTCTTAAGGATAGGTCTAATTAGGGCTCTATTTAGAATGTAACAAGCTGTGTTTATAGCTTCCGCCCAAAAATATTTTGGAAGTTGGCTTTCACATAGCATGGTACGGGCCATGTCTTCTAAAGTCCTATTCTTCTTTCTACAACTCCATTTTGTTGTGGTGTTCTAGGTGCAGAAGAAGTTATGATGTATGCCTTTTTCAAAACAGAATTTTTCAAATAAGTGATTTTCAAATTCAGTTCCATGATCACTTCTAATAGACACTATGGTAGTGTTTTTCTCATTAGTGACTTTCTTAACGAATTTCATGAATATTGAGAAAGTCTCATCTTTGTGAGCCAAAAATATTACCCAAGTGAATCTAGAGTAATCATCTACTATCACTAGACCATATTTCTTTCCTCCTAGACTTGTGGTTCTAGTAGGTCCAAAAAGGTCCATGTGTAGTAGCTCTAGTGGCCTAGTAGTTGAAACAACATTCTTAGATTTGAAAGAAGTTCTTGTTTGTTTTCCAAATTGACATGCATCACATATTCGATTATTTTCAAAATTTAGACTAGGAATACCTTTAACTAAATCCATTTTCAATAATTTGGAAATTAGGTGTGTGCTTGCATGACCTAATCTACGATGCCACAGCCAACCAATCTCATTCATTTTAGCATTATCAGCAACTAAGCAATGATTACTTGGAGATAAATTACTCAAATCAATTAAGTACACATTGCCATAGCGTTTACCAACAAGAATAATGCTATTATCAATGGGATTAGTAACAGTGCAAACAGAAGCTTCAAAGGAAACCTTGAAACCTTTGTCACACAGTTGGCTAATACTTATTAGATTATGTTTAAGTCCATCAACATATAAAACATTATCAATATGAGTAGATGGAGTAATTTGAATCTTACCAATGCCCATGATATGGCCTTGACCATTATCACCAAAAGTAACTACTCCACCTCTTTTTGATTCAAGGGTGATGAATTGATCTTTGTCACCCGTCATGTGTCTTGAGCAACCACTATCCAGGTACCATTTTCTTTTCAGTCTGATGGCTGCAAGACACTCCTGCAAAATATTATGTCTTAATTTTAGGTACCCAAGCCTTCTTGGGTCCTTCATGGTTAGAAGCATTAAAATTGTTCCTTTGGGAACCCAAATCATCTTTTCTTTTATGTGAAGATTTACACATATATGATTTATGTCCTTTGTCTCCACATTTAAAACAAGTAATGTTTAATGATTTTTCAGCATGTACAAAAATGTTTTTCAATGATTTTTGCTTTTTAAGTGGATTATATCCTAATCCAGCTTTATCAAAAATAGCCTTTTGATTTCCAAAATCATATTAAGTTTGATAGAGCTTAGTGTAAATTTATCAACTATAGGCTTAAGTCTATCAACTTCATTTTTCAAACTTTCTTTTTCTTTTATTAAAAGTTCTTTATCAACAACATGCTTTTCATTTTCTAATGATAGTTTTTGCATTTGAGTTTTCAAATCTTTGTTCTTTGAACTTAGGTTTGCAAAATCATCCATTAATTCATAAAAAGCACTATGTAATTCATCAAAAGTGAAGTCATCAAGAAAACTCGGACTTACCTCATCGTTGTCGCCATGAAGCATAGATTGGCCATTTCACTCTTTTCTTCTTCTTCGGAACTTGACTTTCCGAATCGCTCCATGTGGCCATCATTGCCTTCTTTTTGAACCTCCGGGTGCCTTTCTTTAGTTGAGGGCATTCAGATTTAAAGTGACCCGGCTTCTTGCATTCAAAACAAATAACTTCCTTTTCTTTGCCCTTGTCCTCATCTTTTCTTGCAAAGGGCTTTTTCTTTTCAAACTTCTTCTTCTTCATGAATCTTTTAAATTTTCTTGTGATGAGTGCCATGTCCTCATCATCACTTTCATCCTCAGATTCATGAGGCTCTTCCATATATTCAGAAATCTTAAGAGCCATATTTCTTTTCTTCTTTGACTCATCATCATCAACATGTTGCTTGATTTGAAGCTCATGAGTCATCAAGGATCCCAACAGTTCTTCTAGGGGTAGTGTACTTAGATCCTTTGCTTCTTGTATTGCCGTCACCTTAGCTTCCCAAGTCCTAGGCAAGGAACGCAAGACCTTTCTCACAAGATCAGAATTATCATAAGATTTACCAAGACTTTTTAAACCATTAACTATGTCAGTAAATCTTGTAAACATATCAGCAATAGATTACATGCATCCATTTTAAACAATTCATATTTATGAACTAGCATGTTAATCTTGGATTCCTTGACTTGATTTGTTCCCTCATGGGTAACTTCAAGTCTATCCCAGATTTCCTTAGCAGAAATGCAAATAGATATGCGATTGAATTCATTTGCATCTAATGAGCAGTATAAGACATTCATTGCTTTGGCATTGAGTTGTGCCAATTTTTTATCATGTTCATCCCATTCCGTTTCGGTTTAGGAATCTCCATGCCATTAACTCTAGCAGTGGGTGTGTGTGGTCCATTGACTATAATACTCCATAGATCATAGTCAAGTGCTTGAATGAATATTTTCATTCTAGCTTTCCAATAACCATAGTTAGAACCATTAAATAAGGGTGGTCTATTAGTAGATTGACCTTCGAAAAAGATGAACCAGCTTGAGTTGCCATGTGGATCTTTGACTCTTGATCGTTAGATCAAATCAAATGAGCACTAGCTCTGATACCAATTGTTGGTCCAGATAGCAACCCAAGAGGGGGGTGAATTGGGTTTTTCAAAAATTAAACTCTTTTGAATAGATAACCCCCAGCGGAAATAAAAACTTAGATTCACAGATTTAAAACTAAGCAACTATAAATGAAGAGTTGAAGATAAAGAGACAATCACGGCAAACACAATAGATTTTATAGTGGTTCGGTGTACCTACACCTACGTCCACTCCCAAGTATCTCTTGGGTTCACACTATAATCAAACTGATTACAACAGAGTTGTTTTGCAAGCTCACAACTCAAACTTGTTATTTTTCCGGGCGCACAACGAACCCAGCTGGTTTTCAAGGCTCACTAGCACAAAACCTAAAACCACAAGCTAACGCTTGCACAAGGCTAACAACCTCACTTGAATCAATCACTAGATTGACCCAGCAAACAGTATTTGATTTTACAAAAGCAAACTGCTCCTTCAATGAGCAAATATACAATAATGAAACAATAAATAGAGATTAGGAACCAAAGCCTGATTCGAAGATCTTGGTGGCTTCTTCCTTCTCTTCCTTTGAATGGATCTTCCTTTGAATATGCTCTTGAGGTTCAGAAGATTGGAAAAACTAGGGCTTCTCCTTCTTTTGAGATTTCTTCTAAGTAGAACAGCAAAGGCTTGGAATCTCTTTCTCTTCTTTGGGGAATGAGTATGATCTTTCCTTACAGGTTTTTCCTCTTTTCTTTTCTGATGGATCTCAAGGATTTTCTCTATTCTTTTCTTTTTGCCTCTTTCTTGTCTTTTTCTCTCTTCTTATTTGGGATGCAATCACCCCTCTTCTTATAGATTTGATTAATCCACAAATAGTGCAAAACTATCCGTTAGAAGTAAGTGAAAAAGGATTAGATCCATAAATAACAATAGCCGTTGGGATTAAAATCGATAAAGTAAAAGTTTAGAGTCGTTCTGACAGTTTTGGAGCCGTGTCTGACATTCTGGAGTCGGCTCTAGCTTTTCTGGAGTCGGCTCTAACTTGAAATAATTTAATCGCTCGATCTGGAGTCGTCTTTGACTTTTCTGGGGTCGACACAAAATTCTTCTGGAGTCAACTCTAACAGTCCGGGAGTCGACTCTAAGTCATGGCCTGAAAATCCAACGTTCTGTTGTTTCTGATAGAGTCGGCTCTCACAGTCCCGGAGTCGACTCTAAGTCTGTGCTGTTTTTCGGAGTCGGCTCTGCGATTCCATGTGTCGACTCTAATGTTTGCAGTCTTACCTTGACATTAGATTCAAACCAGAACTTGATTTTCCTTCTTGATTTTGATCATTAATTAGACTTATAAACTGAAAGACTTAATCAAAATCATTAGTAACATCAAATGTTATACTCAAATAGTTTTGTTAATCATCAAAATCCTCAATTGGGTCAACAGTAGGTATATTATTTCAGTTTCTTGTTTGGACAATGATGGTTTTTCTTTTATTATTGAGAATAATAATTGCTCCATTTATCATAAAGACATGTTCTATGCAAATGCCGAATTACTAGATGGTCTTTATGTTTTGAATCTTCAAAAATCCAACATTTCTTCTGTCTACAACATAACTACTAAGAAAGTTAAGTCCAATGACTTAAATTCAACCTATCTTTGGCATTGTCGCCTTGGCCATATAAATGAGAAACGCATATTAAAACTCCATCAAGATGGACTTTTGAACTCATTTGATTTTGAATCATATGATACATGTGAATCTTATCTATTGGGTAAGATGACAAAGGATCCCTTTTTTGGACACAGTGAAAGGGCCAATGAATTATTGGGCTTAATAATACAGATGTGTGTGGACCATTAAGTTCAGAAGCCATAGGAGGTTACAAGTACTTCATTACATTTACTGATGACTTCAGTAGATATGGTTATGTCTACTTGATGAGACATAAATCTGAATCATTTGAAATATTTAAATCTTTTCAATATGAAGTACAAAACCAACTTGGCAAGATAATCAAGGCACTTCGATCTGATCGAGGTGGAGAATATTTGAGCCAAGATTTTTATGACCATCTTAGAAGTTGTGGAATCATTCCATAGCTAACTCCTCCTGGAACACCGTAATGGAATGGTGTGTCTGAAAGAAGGAATCGAACCTTATTAGATATGGTTTGATCTATGATGAGTCCAACAGATCTTCCACTAACTTTTTGGGGTTATGCACTTGCCACAGCTGCGTTCACACTAAATCGAGTTCCAACCAAAGCGGTCGAAAAGACGCCATATGAGATGTGGAATGGTAAAAAGCTCAGTTTGTCTTTTCTTAAGATTTGGGGTTGTGAAGCTTATGTAAAACGTCAAGTTTCAAATAAGCTGGAACCCAAGTCTGATAAATGTTTTTTTGTGGGATATCCTAAAGAGACTAAAGGATACTACTTTTACAATCCCATTGAGAACAAAGTGTTTGTTGCTCGGAATGGTGTCTTTCTAGAAAGGGAATTTATTTCTAAACGAACCAGTGGGAGCAAGGTACAAATCAAAGAGATTCAAGAACCACAAGATAACATTGAACCGCATGTGGATGCTCAAAGTCAACAAACCACTGTTGACACACCACCTGTAGCACAAAAGTTACGTAGATATGATAGGATACGTTATGAGCCCGAGAGATATGGATTTCTTGTGACTGATAATCATGATGTATTGTTAGTGGATCAAAATGAACCTACTACCTATCAAGAGGCTATGTTAGATCCAGACTCTGAGAAATGGTTAGAGGCCATGAAGTCTAAAGTCCAATCCATGTATGATAATCAGGTATGAACCTTGATTGAGCCACCTGAAGGTACAAAGACTATTGGGTGCAAATGGGTTTTCAAAAAGAAAACTGACATGGATGGTAAAGTGCATACTTACAAAGCAAGGCTAGTTGTAAAGGTTTCAAACAAACTCATGGTATAGACTATGATGAAACTTTTTCATCTGTAGCCATGCTTAAGTCTATTAGAATTCTTATTGCCATTGCTACATATTATGACTATGAGATTTGGCAAATGGATGTTAAAATAGCGTTTCTTAATTGAAACTTACTTGAGGATGTGTACATGACACAACCTGAGGGTTTTGTACAACCTGAGAATTCTAGTAAAGTATGCAAGCTTCAAAGATCCATTTATGGTTTGAAGCAGGCTTCTCGGAGTTGGAATCTTCGTTTTGATGAATCAGTCAAAGAGTTTGGATTTATCAAAAATGAAGATGAACCTTGTGTTTACAAGAAAGTTAGTGGGAGCGCCATTGTATTTCTGGTCCTATATGTTGATGACATTTTACTCATTGGGAATGATATCCCTACCTTGCAGAGTGTCAAGTCTTGGTTAGGGAAATATTTCTCAATGAAAGACTTAGGTGAAGCTGCCTATATCCTAGGGATAAAGATCTATAGAGATAGATCTAAGAGGCTGATTGGTCTAAGTTAAAGTACTTACATAGATAAAGTACTGAAAAGGTTCAGTATGCAAGATTCCAAGAGAGGATACTTGCCTATGTCTCATGGTATTACACTCAGCAAATCTCAGTGTCCTAACACAAAAGATGAGCGAGAGCGCATGAGTAAGATTTCTTATGCTTCAGCAATAGGATTTATCATGTATGCTATGTTGTGCACTAGACCAGATGTCTCTTATGCTTTAAGCACAACGAGTAGATACCAGTAAGATCCCGGTGAGAGTCACTGGACGACGGTCAAGAACATTCTTAAGTATCTGAGAAGATCTAAAGATATGTTCTTAGTGTATGGCGGATTGGAAGATGATCTAGTTGTAAGTGGTTACACAGATGCAAGCTTTCAATCTGACAAAGATGATTTTCGATCGTAGTAAGGATATGTGTTTTGTTTAAATGGTGGTGCTGTTAGCTAGAGGAGTTCGAAGCAAAGCACTGTTGCTGATTCTACAATTGAAGCTGAATACATAGCAGCATCTGATGCAGCAAAGGAAGCAGTTTGGATCAAGAAGTTCATTACTGACCTTGGAGTGGTTCCTAGCATCACAAATCCTGTTGATGTTTATTGTGACAATAATGGTGCTATCACACAAGCAAAAGAACCTAGGTCACATCAGCGATCCAAACACATTCTTAGGTGTTATCATCTCATTCGAGAAATCATTGAGAGAGGTGATGTAAAAATATGCAGAGTTCCAATAGATGATAATGTTGCTGATCCATTGACTAAGCCTCTACCACAAGCAAAGCATGATCGTCATGCTAGGTTCATAGGTATTAGATACATTGATGAGTGGGCCTAGTGCAAGTGGGAGATTGTTAGTAATAGTGCCCTAGGCCTATTGTATGGACATAGTATTTTGAATATTTATGAGAATTTACTATTATCATAATTTGCATGTTTATTATATAATAATATCCTTGAATAATATTATGAATTATTCTAAATGTCCCTAATCGGTTATTGTTGTGGGAATAACAATAAATTAAGATTAGTATAAAATTTGATTGATATTCATGGGATGAATATGTGTATGAGATACAAATCAAATTTATATTTAATTGTTGAGAAAATATTGGACAAGACCCGCCTTGAGATTAATACATGGATCAAAGTCATAAGTTAATCTCTAGTAGTTGTGTCATTAAATCCTTAGACATGAGATTGCCATAGTTCTCAACATAAGGAATATTATGTTTTGACATAATCAAACGTTGTCTTTAACCGGATGATTATAAAGATTATGATTGAACATAATAAGAATCATGTAGTAAGATGTGAGTGATTAAGATGGAATTTGTTCCTCTTATTATAAGAAAGATATCTCTGGGCCCCTCGATGATTGAGACTGAGAAATGCATGGCCATGCTCAAATGAATTGATGGAGATCAATATCATTTATTTAGTCAGTCTAATTGGGTTTCGAGAAATTAAAGATAGAGAGATATAAGGTTGACTTTATCCATGCCTTATATTCTATCAAGATATCATGTGACAAAAGGATTATGTTAATGGCTACTTTAAGGTTGTCTCGGAATATGAGCTTTTTATTTAACTTGGGTAGTCATAATGTCTTGCTAGAGGCCGCTTATGACTTGTAGGTTCAAAATGTGATTTAGGCCTACTGCTAACGTTAATTGAACCTATAGGGTCGCACACTAAGAACGGACAATAATGATTACGATTTGTTACTCTCTATATAATTTAAAATGATGAGATTATTTTAAATTACAAATAATAATTAGTTGTCATTTAGATTCGAGTTTAATTTTGAGAAAATTTAAATTCGTAATTTAAATTGTGACAAGTAATTAAATGTTATATTTTCTTATTCGATAAGGAAATAAGCCATAAAGTTTTTTTTTGGTTAAAAATATATATTCCTTATTTTGTAAGGAAAGGATTTAAATTGTTATTATTTAAAAGGAGTTTTAAATAAATATCAATTAAAATCTTAGTTAACCAATATTCCTAACAGACTTGTATATATGTTCGATATATACGTTTTAGAGTCTGTGGGGCAATTGAAAGGTAACGTCGATTGGGGCATTTGAAAGGTCAGGTCGATTGGGGCATTTGAAAGGTCACATCGATTGGGGCTTTTGAAGCATCATATCTTTTGCCTTAAAAAAAATAGAGAGTTGAGAACATGGGTTTATTTTTATGAAAAATGGAATGGTTGAACTAGCATTCAAAAATATTTTGGTGTCCGTTCGTGTGTGGATACTTGTAGAGGGTTATCGTCTTTCTAAAAGGCAGCACCTTTGAAGATCCGAGAAAACCCAACACAAGAACAGAAGGATTACATACTGATTAAAAAGGTAATATTTTGTTTATCCTTCTTTCGGTTTTTATGAAACGCATGTGATTCTTGGTGGGTTATAAATTTATTTTGTTTCCGCTGTAATTTTATTCCAATTAGATTGGGATTATTCATTCCGTAACCCAACATAAAGAGCCCCTCCAAGCTCACCAACAAATATCACAAACGTGAAGCCCCCCCAAACGAGACAGAAAGAGATAAATTTCTTCAAAGAAAAACTATCAAACCTCTAATTGATGTCAATACCAAATACGGCGCAAAGGCAAAAGGCTATTAAAGCTAAGTACACTACACTTTGAGAAAAAGTTTCTTTTCATTAGTGCATTATAGAAAAACCGAAAATCAACCTTTCAAAAGGCTCTCAATGGTCCTGCGATCATAAGGTCACCTCTGGACCGGCTGCGAAACCCCCAAGGTGGTTCAAGACCTATGGTTTCAGTGACCTTGAGCCACCTCTCGGGCCAGCCACGAAACCTCTGAGGTGGTTTCGGAGGAGCTCGGTGGCATTGCGGCTAACGGATCACCACTTGGTCTGGCTTGGAAACACTCACAAGGTGGTTCAATACCCTAACAGCCCCGTACCCGCTTGAGTCACCTTCTGGACCGGCACACAAACACTCGAGGCAATTTTATTTTAGCCCTTACGGCTCTTTTTCTGCTTTGGCAATTTTATCTCAACCTCAGCGGCTTTATCTCTATCTTGGTAGCCTCAAGTCGGCAGATTACCATGAAAAGACTTTCGGACTTCATGTCAAAAGATAAAATCAAGTCGGCTCACATGGGAGAGACCAACTCTCTGGCTCATAGTTGATGGGCATCCGCTTTTGGACCTTATGTTGATAAAGGATTGCTGGCTGCCCTCAGCCGATTGAAGGTAATTAACTTACCTTCAAACTTTGCTTAAAAGTTCTTGAATAGGCAAAGAGCATGGCTCAGAGAGTGTGCAGATGTCCACACAAGGCAGCGCAAAAGGAAAGGGATTTTCCGACATGGAAGGAATCATAATTGAAGTTAACATGAAAAGATAGATGCAAAGGTAAAAAGTTCACACTTCTTTCGCTTAGCTGATGCAGGGCACACAAGCTCAAGGAGTATGGGGGCATCTGATGGGGCTAGTTAACCCCATGGGCAACAATGACAGCATGTTCTGGATGGCCCTATCCTCGACGGCCTCCCATCTCGGCCTCCCAAGTCGGCCCAGTCCAAGGTGGCCTTCCATCTTGGCCTCCCAAGTCGGCCAATCCAAGGCAGCCTCCCATCTCGGCCTCTCAAGTCGGCCCAGTTTTAGGCGGCCTCAGACTCCCAAGGCGGCTGCGGCCGACTAGACGAGAACTTGGCTCACTCCCACTTCTCAGGCCATCAATGAATGCCAAGGGGCCACTCTTGGAAGGAGTGTTGCACTCTGACACGGCCTCTTCCTCTACGGTGACCCGGCATGTTAGTATTTTCACCTTGGCTCAAACCAGGCCAGAGAGACCGAAAGTCAAGGATGCTGACAAAGTTCATTGAAGACATCATTCCCTCTTGTCGTAGGCCTAAACTAAATTCTTTACGGCAGCAACAGAGGGGGAGTTGTACTTTCAAAAGCCATGTGAACTCTCCTTAATAAGGAGAGGGTTGTGAGCCATCTTATCACTCTTTCTCATAAATGTGGACAAAATAATCCATGGTGGCTGATTCAAAGCAAGATGAGGTGGGCCTCCTCTTGACCACAACCGTCCTCTCAGAAGGTTTTGTCATCACGCTGGAAAGGAGGAACTTTTGTGCTACCACGGGGATGGTGATGCAAGACACCAGCATGCTATAGGCCGAGAGCTATCTGCTGCACCCCCACAAATGGTCGTCTTTGTCCCCAAGTCCAGACGGTGTCTCCCAGCTTCCAGTTTTAGCATCCGTCCCGACTCCAGAAAAACGTAGGAGGTAGAAAGGCTTACGTGCATAGGAACCTACTTGCATGGGGCCCACATGCCTGGCTCCACCATTGTCCGTACATGCATAGAAAAGCGTACAGGATAGATAACAGATTGGCACCACCCACCTTTGACGAGACAGTGCCTGTAGCTCTAACATGCCACTAAAAAGCAAGCATCTTCATAAATACTCTGACAAGTGGCAGCACTCCAAGTCTCACAGACATCAGCCCTAACATTTCATCCACAAAAGTCATCAGTCATCATGATACCCCAACCACTCAGACCAGATGAGCCCCAAAAGTCATGGTCCATCATGAGGCTCCACGTGACTCGTTCTTTTTCTAGATGACAAAGCACCAAGCTTCTCAAACAAGAAAATTATGAAATAGCGATGCAACTTAGCGACGCAAATATTCATCGCAAAATAACGATAGAATTGCGACACAATTGCAACCCATGAAATATGTGATGCCATTTAGTGACGCATTAAATTAGTTGCTAATTAGCAATGCATTTAGCGACTCCCAAAAAATTCTATCGCTAAATAGAGACTCTATTAGTGACTCATAAAAATGCATCACTATTTCATGATCACTAATGGTTTCTTATGTATCTTGTATATACTTATTGTTGGACAGCTTACCTGCTAAAATGAATTTTAATTTTAATTATATTTGCATTGTTTTGAACTAAATTTAATTATTTTACAAATCATTCTTACAAACTTAGCAACCAAATCCTTTTGCAATGTTCTTATATATTTAACTTCTATGTATCTTGAATACTTTTCTAAAGTTGAGTGAGTGCTAAAACAATTTTTGAGTGTTTATTGGATGACTGGATTCTTGTTATTGGCTGACCAAATTTTTGTTGCTCTTTGTCTTGCTTCTGAAACCTTGTTTCAATATTTATTGGATGTCCGATTTTCATCATCGGTTGACCGGATTTTTGAAGGCCTCTGTCTACGTTTCTAAGACCTCCTGATGAGAAAGTTGGATGACCAACTTTCCCCATCGGCCGACCAAAATTTTGATGGGCTCTATTTCCATTTTTGAGACTTCTTGATGAGAAAAGTTGGATGACCAACTTTTCCCATTGGTTGGTTGAATTTTTAAAAGCCTCTATCTCTATTTTCTGAGATTCTTGGAGAGAAAAGTTGGATGACCAACTTTCCCAATTGGCCGACCGGATTTTTGAAAGCCTCTATTTCCATTTCTGATTCATTTTATTGGAAGACTAATTTTGGGCATTGGGCGCTAACTTTTTCATGTTGCTTTTTATTGGATGTCCAATGTCCAATTTCAGCCGACTGAAATTTCCCTGCTCTCTGTCTTTCCCCTGAGATCTTTTCGTGAAGAAAATTGGGAGATCGATTGGGAGCCTAAAGCTTTGTGTTGGATGACCAACTCCTTGCTTTGGGCATCCAATTTTTGATGGCTCTTGGGTTTGTTACAATTCTTGGCTTTAAATCTGAAATTAGCCAACCGATTGGATGATCGATTTGTTGTGAAAAATCTTGCAATGGCTATTTCTCAATGGCTAAATGCATTCTATTTATGTTTTCTTATTTCACAATGACTATATTATTTTGTTGTATATAAATAGCCCATTTGCATAGTGATTTAGAAGAGAGAAAAATCATGAGAAAAAGAGCAAGAAAAAGAATTTTATTTATGGAAGAAATAGTTGAAGAGCTATATTAAAAATCTTAGAAGCCACTTGAAGAGTATTCATTCTTCCATCCTTGGCATGGTGTGAAAAGCTCCAAGCAGTCTTGAAGAGCATTCAAGCTTCATCAAAAGGCTTCATTCATTGCTCCGGCATGCTCAAAGGAAGAAGCCATCTTGAGAAGTGTTCTTCAAAATTTATAAAGTATATTTTTGAATATCTGCTCATTTCTAGGAGCTCATTGTATAAACTTGATATTCTTGTGCTTTGAGATTATGTTTCACAGTTGTGAAACTTGTAAGGATAGAGGTCTACCCTTGTATGATCATGTAAGGTCCCCTTGTGCCCGTAAACAAGAAGACTAGCCAGAAGGCTAATGTGTAAGGTCTCCTTGTATCCATAAACAAGAAAACTAGCATGGAAGGCTAGTGTATAAGGCTCACTTATGCCCGTAAATAAGTTTGCTAGCCAGGTCGGCTAGTGGTGTTAGCGAAATTCCTAAGGGATTCTTGAAGAGTGGATGTAGGTGCAGGGTTGGCACTGAACCACTATAAATCTCTTGTGTTTGGTTGTGCTATTTGTGGTGTTGCTTGCAATCTACACCGCACTATACTTAATTTATTTATAAGATATATTTAAGTTAATACTGTTAGTCTATTATTTTTTAAAAGAACCCAATTCATCTGCCCTCTTGGGTTGCTATATCTGGGCAAGAATTGGTATCAGAGCAGTGCTCTTGATTTTTAGCTGTAAAAAGCTTTGAGCCAAATATCATGACAGCCCAAATGAGTTTCATTTTGAGTGAGGGGCAATCCACTAATAGACCATCGCTTTTTAATAGCATAAATAATATTTATTGGAAAGCATGAATGAAGATTTTATTTAAGCACTTGATTATGATTTATGGAGCATCATAGTCAATGGACCTCACACACCCACTATCAGATCAAATGATATTGTTATTCCTAAATCGAAAATGGAATGAGATGTGCATGATAAGAAAATGGTTCCACTCAATGCTAAAGCCATGAATGTTTTATATTGCTCTTTATATGCAAATAAATTTAATTATATTTCTACATGCATATCTGCTAAAGAAATTTGGGATAAACTTGAAGTTACCCATGAGGGTACCAATCAAGTCAAAGAATCAAAAATAAATATCTTGTGCATAAATATGAATTGTTTAAAATATAATCTTATGAAAGTATTTTTGATATGTTCACAAGATTCATTGATATTATTAATGGGCTTAAAAGCCTTGGTAAATCTTACACTAATGCTGATTTTGTGAGAAAGGTATTAAGATCCTTGCTTAGGTCTTGAAAAGCTAAAGTTACTACCATCCAAGAAGCCAAGAACCTAAATATCCTCTCTCTTGAAGAATTGGTGGGATCGCTGATGACTCATAAGCTACAATAAAGACAACATCTTGATGAAGAAGAGTCCAAAAATAAAAGATTTATGGCACTAAAAAGTGCAACCCAAATGGATGATAATGAGAGCTCCTCAAGTGAAAGTGATGAGGAAAATGATCTGACTTTCATTACAAGAAAATTTAAGAAATTTATGAGAAAGAAATTTAAAGAAAGAAAGAGGGCATTAATGAAAAGAAAGCCAAGCAATGAAAATGAATATGAAGTAATCTATTATGAATGCAATAAGCTCGGACACTACAAGCCAGATGTTCATATGTAAAGAAAGGTCCCAAGAAATTCAAGAAGAAAGCTATGATGGTCACATGGAGCGATAGTGACACATCAAGCTACGAAGAAGAAGAGGAGAATGAAAAAGAAAATCTTTGTTTCATGGTGGAAATAGAGAGGTAAGCCCTAGTTTTTTAGATGATTTTACATTTGATGAATTGCACGGTGTATTTTATGAATTAATTGATGATTTTGCAAAACTTAGTTCTAAGAATAAAGAATTGAAAAATTAAGTTAAAAACTTAACTTTGGAAAAGAAAAAGATTTTAAAAGAAAATAATTCTTTACTACAAGAAAACACGAATTTGAAAAATTAAATAGAAAAACTTAAACCCTTAGTAGATAAGTTTACTTTAAGCTCAAACAAACTTAATATGATTCTTGGAAGTCAAAAAGCAGTTTTTGATAAAGAGACTTAGGATATAATACTTTAAAGAAACAAAAGCTTTTGAAAAATATTTTTATTTTTTAAAATATTTTTTAAAAAATTAAATGTTTTAAATATGGTTTGAAAGGTCATAAGTCATATGCATACAATAATATTAAAAAGATTTAGGTTTTAAAAGGAACCATTTTAGCTAACCCTAAAGGATCCAAGAAAGCTTGGGTACTTAGAAGCAAGACTTGATTTTGTGGATGCAGGCATGTCTTGGAACCCATGGAGCAAAAAAAAATGGTACTTGAATAGCGGGTGCTCAAGACACATGGTGGGTGATGAATCTCAATTCATCACTTTGGATGTAAATGATGGAGGAGTGATTACATTTGAAGATAATGGCCAACATAAAATTGTTAGCACTGGTAAAAGTGGTATCACTCCCTCTACTTTTAATTAATGATGTCTTGCTTATAAATTGATTAAATCATAGCTTGCTTTAGTGATAAAGATTTTAAAATTATTTTTTGAATCATCTCTTTGCATAGTTACAAATCCTGCTGATAATTGCATGAAATTTATTGGTCATAGGTTTGAAAATATTTATATTGTTGATTTGAATGATCATAGTTTCGATTGTCTAGTTGCCATGAATGGTAAAATTGATAAATCTAGTTATGGCATCGTAGACTACTCATGTCAACATGGATTTGCTTTCTAAATTATTTAAAAAGGATTTGGTAAAAGGTTTTCCAAAATAGAATTTTCAAAAAGATAAGATTTGTAATGAATGCAAATTTTGGAAAACAAACTAGAATTTCTTTCAAGTCTAAAAATATGATTTCAACTTCTAGACTTTTAGAACCTTTACACATGGACTTATGATTATTGATATTTTTCTTGATTTATATGGGTTTTATTCTTAGTTAACAAAGATAAAGTTTTTTCTGCATTTCAAAAATTCTTTAGAAGCATTTCAAATGAAAAAGGTTTTTTTTGTTTTATCCATTAGAAGTGATCATAGAAAGGAATTTAAAAATTAGCACTTAAAAAAATTTTGTAATGAACATAGTAAAAAGAAGAGATGGGACATTAGATTCATGTTATATTTGATAAAGCTAATGATCTTCCATCAAGAAGAGAAACGGTTTAGATCATGCAGATGAAATTGAAGCTCAAATCAAGAGCTCATCTTGAAAGAGAAAGAGGACTCAACGATACAAGCGATACATGAAAAAGAAATTCATATGATGAACCTCAAGGTAATGTTGAATTTGAAAGAGAATGGAGGTATATCCATAATCATCCTAAAGAGTTAATTTTAAGTGATCCATCTTATGATATTAGGACTAGATCATCATTTAGGAATGCATGTAATAATTTAACTTTTGTTCCTTATATAGAACCTAAATGCCATATGCATGATAATGGACACTAGTTAGTAGACCTCATGACCATCCAATTATTGGGAGTAAATGGATATTTAGAAACTAATTGGATGGGCATGATAATTTCATTAGAAATAAAGCAAGAGTGGTAGCTATAGGATATAATTAGTAGAAAGATATTGATTTTGATGAAATGCATGCTCCTGTAGCTAGACTAGAGGTTATTAGATCACTCCTTACATTTACATCTTATATGAACTTGAATTATGTCAAATGGATGATAAGAATCTTTTTTAATGGATATATTACTGAACAAGTGTTTGTTGATCAACCATCCAATTTTAAAAATCTTGTGTCTCCAAACCGTGTATTCAATTAAACAAAGCTTTATATGGTTTGAGACAAGTACACTGGACGTGGTATGATAGGCTTATTAAGTTCTTGATTAGTAATAAATTTATTAGTGAAAATGTTGATGAATCATTATGATAATATGTTGATAGTGCAAATTTATATAGATGACATTATATTCAGTAGTACTAATAATTCCTTGAGCCAAGATTTTGCTAAGCTCATACAGGGGGAGTTTGAGATGAGCATGATGGGTGAACTTAATTATATTCTTGGACTTCAAATCAAGCAATCAAAGAAGAAAATCTTCATAAGCCAATCCATGTACATCAAGAAAATATTAAAGAAATTTGGCATGAAGAAATCCAAATGTATCGGTACTCCTACGAGCTCATCATGTAGATTAGATTCTAATGATACTGATAAAAATGTTGATTGGAAACTTTAAAGAAGTATGATTGGTATCAGTTTGATTTGTATACCCCTAACTTAACATAATTCTATTGTGAGTCTTGGATCAATAAATGCCTACTTTATCAGTGGTATCATTTCTTGATCATGTCTTATAATAAATTGTTTATGTGTAAAATAAAAAAACTTGATAGAAATGATGCAAAATATCGTATGAAATATTTATTTGATATGTGGTGATTGCTATAGAATATCTATGTATTGAGATTAGCATGATATATTTATAAAATGCTTGAATTTTGTGATATTGGTATCATCTCTTGCATAAAATTTTTATTGCCTATAGATCAAATTTGAAATATTTAGGAGAAGAAGAATATAAGCATATTTAAAATCAAACATTTTTTTTGTAGTATATGTAAATATTGTATTCAACATGTTTTTAAATTAGTGAGGGGGAGAAGAAACTTGTTTGAATAATTGAATATTTAATGCATTAAATACTGTGATGTATTGAGCAATAAATGTCTTATTATAATAAGTATTTTAATGTATGAAAGTGGTATCAACTCTTATATAATGCAATAATCTGAATATATTTTCTTATTGGTATTAAACTATAGAACATGCTGCCTTGTTCTGACATAAAAAATGATATCTTGATCCTAAATTCAAATTTTTTAATTAGTATAACTGAATTATGAATGATGATTGTTATTGAATGATTGATCTTTTTATGCCTTATTTATGCTACTTCTTGTTATACTATTGAAGAAAAGAAAAATAGAAAAATTATGCATATTCTTTCATCTCTTTTTAATTGATGACAAAAAGGAGGAAAGAATAGCATACATTCCAATCATGAAAGAGAGAATAGCATATATTTCAATCATGGGAGAGAATAGCATATATTCTATTCATGAGAAAAAAATGCATACATTATGGTATTTCAAAACAACACATATATTCAAAACCAAAGGAAAGTTATACATTGTATCTTTTGAATATCATATTTTATGTGTTCTTGAAATTTATAGTTTTGATACGATATGCTAAATTTCAGCACACCCCATCTTATACTTTAAGTTATCAAGGAATATCATGATTGAAATTTCTTATCTTTTGTTATATTTAATGGTTTTATCATCATCAAAAAGGGGAGATTGTTGACCTCATATTGATTTTGATGATTACAAAATAATTAAGTATGGTACTAATGATCTTATGGTTGAGTTAAATAAATTTCAGGTAAATCATCAAGAAGATGGTGTTACTTCAAATTAAGGTAAACTACAAATCAAAATGAAAGGCAACACAGGTAAAGTAACATTATTGTGAATATGTTTACATGTCAGAATGATTTCAAAAAGGAATTTGTTATGCAAAATAAATTTCTCAAAGGACTTAGATTTCATGATCACTAATGGTTTCTTACGTATTTTGTATACACTTATTGTTTGAACAGCTTACATGCTAAAATGAATTTTAAGTTTAATTATATTTGCATTGTCTTGAACTGGATTTAATTATTTTACAAATCATTCTTACAAACTCAGCAACCAAATCCTTTTGCAATGTTCTTATTTAACTTATACGTATCTTGAATATTTTTATAAAGTTGAGTGAGTGCCAAAATAATTTTTGAGTATTTATTGGACGACTGGATTCTTGTTATTGGCCAACCAAATTTTTGTTGCACTCTGTCTTGCTTCTGAAACGTTGTTTCAATATTTATTGGATGATCGATTTTCGTCATCGCCCGACTAGACTTTTGAAGGCCTCTGTCTATGTTTCTGAGACTTCATGATGAGAAAAGTTGGATGACCAACTTTCTCCATCGGCCGACCAAAATTTTGATGGGCTTGTTTCCATTTCTAAGACTTCTTGATGAGAAAAGTTGGATGCCCAACATTCCCCATCAGTCGATCGAATTTTTCAAAGCTTATATCTTCGTTTTCTGAGATTTCTTGGAGAGAAAAGTTGGATGGCCAACTTTTCTCATCGGTCGATCGATTTTGAAAGCCTCTGTTTTCGTTTCTAATTCATTTTATTGGAAGACTAATTTTGGGCATTGGGCGGCTAACTTTTTAATGGTGCTTTTTATTGGATGTCCAAGTCCAATTTCGGTCGACCGAAATTTCCTCGCTCTCTGTCTTTCCCCTAAGATCTTTTCGTGAAGAAAATTGGAAGACCGATTGGGAGCCTAAAGCTTTGTGTTGGATGACCAACTCCTTGCTTTGGGCGTTAGATTTTCGATGGCTCATGGGTTTGTTACAATTCTTGGCTTTAAATCTGAAATTAGCCAATCGATTGGATGACCGATTTGTTATGAAAAATCCTACAACGACTATTTCTCAACGGCTAAATTTATTCTATTTCTGTTTTCTTGTTTCACAACGGCTATATATTTTATTATGTATAAATAGCCCATTTGCATAGTGATTTAGAAGAGAGAAAAATTGTGAGAAAAAAAAAGCAAGAAAAATAATTTTATTTGTAAAAGAAATAGTTGGAGAGCTATATTGAAAATTCTAGAAGCTACTTGAAGATTCATTCTCTCATCCTTGGCGTGGTGTGAAAAGCTCCAATCAGTCTTGAAGAGCATTCAAGCTTCATCAAAAGGCTTCATTCGATTCATTGCTCTGGCGTGCTCAAAGGAAGAAGCCATCTTGAGAAGTGTTCTTCAAAATTTGTAAAGTATATTTTTAAATATCTACTCATTTTTAGGAGCTCATTGTATAAACTTGATATTCTTGTGCTTTGAGATTGTGTTTCACAGTTGTGAAACTTGTAAGGGTAGAGGTCTACCCTTGTATGAGGTCTCCTTGTAACCTTGTACCTGTAAACAAGAAGACTAGCCCGAAAGGCTAGTGTGTAAGGCTCGCTTATGCTCGTAAACAAGTTTGTTAGCCAGGTCGGTTAGTGGTGTTAATGGAATTTTTAAGGAATTCTTGGAGAGTGGATGTAGGTGCAAGGTTGGCACCGAACCACTATAAATCTCTTCTGTTTGGTTGTGATATTTGTTGTGTTGCTTGCATATTATCTACACGACACTACACTTAATTTATTTGTGAAAAATAGTTAAGTGCACATATTTGCTAGTCTATTATTTTTCAAAAGAATCCAATTCATCCCCCCTCTCTTGGGTTGCTATATCTAGGCAACACATCTCTTAGGTGCCCCTCTAGTTAGGACAAATCTCTATAGTCAGGACAAATTAAGGTTAACTTTGATGGCTTAGTTTACCCTTAAACTTTTGGAGTGAGAGCAATGATAAGAGACTATGAGGAGTACATCATCTTTGCTTTAGTATTACCTTTATCAACCTCTTTAGTTCCTTTTGCATAGTTGATAGAGGTCTGGTGAGTTTGAAAGCAACTATAGTATTGAATCAAAATTTTAGAATCACTTTGAAGGACAATTCATTCACCGTTGTAGTATGTGTTAATGGTTAATTAGAATGTGAACACCCTTTCCTAGCTAAGAGAAATCCAGTTAATCATCTCTTCAAACTAAAAAATTGATCAATGCTCACGTATTTATGGTATAACAAACCAGGTAGCTAATTTCTTAGCAAATTAGACAGTATCAAAAAGAAAAAAAGATTTGCTTGATGGAATTCTTTCTTCCATAGTTTGCATAGGTTGCCTCTATTAATGCACAAGGTATTAACTTTGTGAGGTTTTAGGCCTACTTCTTTTTTATGTAAAAAAGGGCCTTATACTTAATACTTTATTCCATATAGTTTTCTTTCTCAACAGGCACTCTCTCTTTAAAAGATAAAAAAAACTCTTTGCTTTAGTGCCACAACACTTGAGCTTTCTCTTTTAGTATGATCCTTAGTCTTCATGATCACATGCAAAGAGGTCTAGGAAGGACCTAATTATATATTAGTATATCTAAGATTGAGATATTCCAACATTACAAGTTGATGTTGTTTAAAGAGAGTTGCTTTTTAAAAAAATCTTAAATAGCAACAATTAATTGATCAATCATAAAAATATGTACTACAAATTGGACTTAATTATAGCTCAATCATTATAACAAAAAAAGTTATTTGTGGTGGTTATTAGTGTTGCCAATATCTTAAAAAATGTGCAAAATACTTTTATCAGCACTTTTATGGCATTTTTTATGTACCACTTTAAGTTGGTATTGCCATTTAATTACTAGTATTTTGAAATAAATGCCAATAGCTTTTATAATTAGTTATCGACATTTATTAGAATTATTACATATTAAAGTTAAAAAATAAAAAAAATATTTTTATGCATCACAGGAGGATTGAATCATATCTTCTTATATAAGAGGAACTACTCTACTATCGTAACACTATCAAACTTTATATATATTTATATAAATTTTATGTTTCGCTTGAAAATCAAACTCTTATCTTTTAATTTAAATAAAAATCATTCTGCTATCATAGAACCATCAAATTTTATCAAAATAATAAATTTCATTATTTTCAATCTTATTCAATTTAGAAAATATACCCATTGTTACGATATTTCATATTTTAATAATTATTTTTTATCAAAATGATCCTTTCTCTTCAATAAAAAATATAAAATAAATAACTTCATTTGATTCTCTATAAATTTTTGAAACCATTTTATTTAAATATTTTAAATTATTGATAGCTTTGATATATTCTTATATTTGTATATAAATATAATTTTTTCTTAAAGTTATTAAATAAATAATTTTATTCATGTTGCAATTAGAGCAAAGTGATATTTAATATACAAATTTAAATAATATATGATTTTTAATATATACCTAATGCAAACTCTCTAGTTGGATTAATACTTGAGAAATTAGACTAAATTAGTAAGAAAATAAGATGAGTTATAAGGTAACAATGAATAATTTATCATAAATATCTGGCAAAGTATTTTTTTATAAATTTTAAAAATATGATTAAATTAATGGCATTATTTTTTATATTTTTTGTAATTTATCATAAGTATAGAAAAAAATGATAGTCAAACAACACTGCAGTTCTATGATTCAAAAGTTTATCATTAATGTAGGTAAAATATTATTTCTCGGCATGTCTACATTATCACTAAAATAATTTCATAAAATATGAATATTGTAGTATTATTTAGAATAAAAGGCTATTTATTTTATAACATTTTTAGTAGTTAAATGCATTTCAGCTTAAATGCCACAAAGAAAGGTAAATTTAGTCTTATAAGTAGCAAATGCCATAATAATTATATAGCTAATATCTATTTTTGTTGTAATGCATATTAATTAGGGGTGAGTTGGGTTACATCCAAGTTCTACTAAATCCAAACTTGTAATTTATTAAGGCTCCAGGCCTAACTTTTATTTCAAATGTATTCTAATAAAGAGTCGATTTAGATCCAAATATGGGTATATATATATATATATATATATATGTATGTACCTTCTGAAGGTCAGGTGCTAGTGCTATTGAGTATAAAGCTCCTCTTTTTTTCTTTTTTGGTATAGACGGATGATCATACCAATGTAGGGTGAGTTAAGCCCGAAATATCAGAATACAAAATTTGGGTAAGGACAAGAGGGCAAGGGTCGCTCTTCTTCCAACACCAAAAATCAGAGTGGTAGGCCATCCTGGCGGCAATTCAATCAGCCGCTAAATTAGCTTCGTAATAGATGTATCAAATCTGGACGCTGTGAACTTTCTGAAGTATAGCTCGAATATTGTAAATCAAGGGAATGGTAGGCAAGTGGTCGCTGGAATCCTAATGAAGCCAACGGATAACAGTAATAGAGTCCCCCTCAATAATGAGGCTGTGGACGCCCAAGCTACGAATGGCATAGAAAATTTCAGCCCAAGCAGCATACAACTCAGAAAAAGGCACGAGGAGTCTAAAAGGCTGAATCCTTCAGTCACCAACATCGCACCATCCAATCCACGAATCATAAAAGCCGATCTAGCATATCTACCTCGAACACTCCCATCAAAGTTGATTTTGACAAACCCTAGATATGAGGGCTCTCAAAAGAAGAGAGAGTTGAGCAAGCTAAACAATCCAAGCTTCAAGAGATTTATAAATATTGGATATATTCTACAAAAGTTAAAATCATAAATAATAAGCACTTGATTTTTACTATATAATATCCACACAATGTTCTAAAGTATCATTACTATTTTTTTTAAATTGAAGCATATTAAAATAAAACTAGTATTATAATTGTATGTATAGTGTGAGTGCATGTGCGTATGTATTGGGGCCGTTGTATATATATATATATATATGCATTTGTGTGTGTGTATATATATAATAAATCAAATAATTTATTTAGATTTGGCTGGGTCAGGCGTAAAATTCTTACACTGATCGATGCCTAACTTCCCAAAGGTTTTATGCAATTGAGTTTGCATTGAGTTGGGTTCATCAAGTCAAGTCAGGTAACATGTTTGCAAGTTGAAGTGATAAACGTACTGATCACTATGCTAAGACATTGCGGCAATACTAGCAAAGTAATTTAATATTAGAAACTACATGCATTGTTTTAATGGTAGAAACTGATTGATCAATTATGCAAATATGTAATTCCGATTATCCTCTTCGCCATCGCAGCAGTCGTGTAACCGTAACCAAATTCAATTGTTCAAACACAAGCGCTAGCATCCAAAATAAAGAGGAATCCAAAAGGAATGACACGAGTCCATGATAATTTCAGCTGGACCCCTTCTTCTAGAGGGACTTCAGAAGGTCCACACGATGCCACCGGGTTAATTAAGGACCAACAACAACTATCCATGTCGTTTTTCTAAGAGATCTTCTACAGAAATCTGGAGAGTGCTATCGTCCATGACCTGGTCCCTTTCATGGCTTATGGAGACTCCAAATTATATTAGAAAAGAAATAGTCATGTATCTCAACTCGATCAGAGATTTGCTACAAAATATTATTCTGGTCGTTCTTAGAGACTATCTAATATCTAACTTTTTTCAAAGATTTTACATCAAATTGAAAAGAAGTCCCAAGAATTATTGCATGCAAACACTTGTGACATTTTTGGTTTCTTTCTATTAGGAAGTTGGATTGAGTTAATTAGATGCGACACTAAGCCTGATTTCTTTTTGTCTTGGTTGCCCGCAATGAGCTTGATTTTCTTGTCGTCTTGTGTCACGCTCCAGACGCAATATCGGGCTAGGGTGACAACCCGCCGCGTACCGGGCACACAAGGCGTCATAAAATTTTTCACACATAACACTATTATATATATAACCAAGCCAAATTCATCACTGAATACTAAAAGTTTTGGGTTACAAACCCTTACACACCACAATAATAAAGTTTGGGCATCAAGCCCTACACATAAGTAATACTGGGGTTACAACAAAATAATGGGTCTTGTTTTATTTAATAGAAGATCCATCACCCCAACAGTCCATCTTCAATCTCGTGGCTCTGATAAAAATATTGTAAGATTTTTATGAGCTTACACTCAATAAGTAAGCCATGTTATACAGTCAATTCATAGCATAACAATCTATAAGCACATAAATGATTTGCATGCTTAAACATTCCACAAATACTCAAACATGCAATGTAAGTAAACCCACTGTTTATACCCTCAATGGTAGCTGCAAATGTATCCCATGGCCCTGCAATATCCCAATGGTGTACCAACAAGCATCCCCCTACTGAAAGGGTCTAGATACCAGGGTCACGCCATATCATAAACCACCAGAACACATACTCTATATGTGTGATGCCACCTCGAACCAAGCAGAACACATCCTCTAGATGTGTGATGCCACCTTATAGTAACTCAGAACACATCCTCTAGATGCGTGATGCCATCTCGGATCAAGCAGAACACATCCTCTAGACGTGTGAATGGCATAAATAAATAGAACACATCATCTAGACGTGTATGTGGCATAAATCATCAGAACAATCCTCTAGATGTGTGTGGCATAAATCATCAGAACACATCCTCTAGATGTGTGTGTGGAATGACATGATAAAGGAGAACCGCGGTGACACATAACAGTACCTCACATCATGCACTAACATATTAATAACATCTTTATATTGCATAAACAGTGGATTATACTTACTTAACAATTGCATGTAATATATCACATCAATGTCATAATAACTGCATCTCTCATGCATAGCATCCATATATGAAATCATTCTCAATAATAGCACATAAACAACAATGTATTCATAATATTCATCTACTTACAATTTAGCCAATATCCATAACAATTCTTCATGTCACAATATGATTCACAATTTAAATATTCATATAATGAATAAAATAATTTATTAAATACTGATAACTGGCTTACTTACCTCAGTACGCAATCCAACAGGTATATATCAGCTAGTCAGATGTCTGAGCACTTATAGGATCATTTTACATAATTAATTTATTAGAATAAGAATATTAAAATGACCCTTAGAATTCTACCCAGACTAGATCATGGGCCCAACTTTGGGCTCGAATATCTTTCGCTATACACACCCAATTGGAAAGTAAAAATACCCCAAGAAACTAGAATTAACCCAGATTCTAGCCATATAATCATTTCTCATTTTTTGGCCCGATATAGGGCCCAAAATCCCTCCCCAAAAGGGCTCCAGGAACGGCCCAACAGGCTCTGAACCGGCCGGCCCAGCCGGCCCATTTCATCCCAAACCAACCCGATCCCCTGTTTCACGGGTTCCCTGTTTCACCGAAACAGGGGACGGGTTCCACGCCGGCGGCCAGGGCCGCCGCGGCCAAATTGAGGGCGGCCCGGCCGCCGGTGGCCGGGCCAGAGCCGGCCTCGGCGCTTTCCTCCCTTCTCTCACAATTTCTCTCTCTCTCATGTTTATCATCCGCACGGCTGCTTACTGTGCCGGCGGCTTCTCCGGCTGATTGGGGGCAGTCCGATCACCGTTGGCTCGGAACCGGCCGCCGCCGCGGCCAGCCACCTCCCCCCTCCTATCTCTTCAATTTCCCTATCATCTCCCTATTTCTCTCTCACTATCCGCGCGGCACATTACTGTGCTGGCGGCACAGCCGGCCGGACCTCCACCGGACGCACGCCCGGCGCCGGTGGAGGTGGCAGGCCGGAGCTCAGGCCCGGCGAGGCGGCGAGGACGCCGCCGGGCCCAAACCAGTCAGCGGAAGCCGATCGATTGGCCCTCTCTCTCTTCTCTCTCTCCACCACCACCCCGCCGGACACCTCCCCCGGTGCCGGCGGGGTCGCCGGCCGAAGCTCAGGCCCGCGAGGCGGTGAGCACGCCGCCGGCCTGAACCAAGGATCGGCCAATCCAAGCCACAGAGTATTCCCTCTCTTCCTCTTCTCTCTGTCTCTCACGCTCTCTCTCTCTCTCTCTCCAGAGGCCAGGGGAATACCTGAAGGAGACGGAAGTCAGGATGATGGAGGGAGTCTCCCTCCATCACATATTTAATCCCCTGCGCAACGCTTCGGTTTAAGGGGTCTGGAAAAACCGAAGCGCTTCGCTGAGAGCGAAGCGTCGGACAGCACAGGACCAAGTCCTGAACCTGGTTCACATGAACCGGGTACTACATCCTCCCCTCCTTATAAAAATTTTGGCCTCGAAATTGATACATGACCTCATAACTATGGATCAATCAAATTAATCAAAGGTCAACAATCTTAGATAGATAAATTACCTTCAAATAATTGTGGATACTTCGTTTTAATTTCTTCCTCCAGCTCCCAAGTAGCCTCCCTCTCAGAGTGATTATTCCACTGAACTTTGACATAAGGGATGGTACGCCGCCTCAGAATCTGATCCTTGCGGTCCACGATACGCACAGGATGTTCCTCATATGATAAATCCTTCCTCAACTGAATAGGCTCATAAGCTATAACATGACTGGGGTCTGAAACATACTTCTTCAACATAGATACATGGAATACATTGTGAACACCAGATAAAATCGGAGGCAGTGCTAAGCTGTATGCAACCTCCCCAACTCTGCTCAAGATCTCAAAAGGTCCAATATAGCGTGGACTAAGCTTTCCTCTAATCTCGAATCTCATCACATCCTTGGTTGGTGATACCCTTAAGAAAACATGATCCCCAACCTGAAATTCTAACTCTCTTCTTCTGACGTCAGCATAACTCTTCTGCCTGCTCTGAGCTGTACGAAGACGTTCCCTGATCAAATGCACCTTGTCAACTGTCTGCTGGATCAGCTCAGGGCCTAGCAATTTCCTTTCCCCTACGTCATCCCAACATAAAGGAGATCTGCATCTCCTACTGTACAAAGCCTCAAATGGGGCCATCTGGATACTGGCTTGATAACTATTGTTATAAGCAAACTCCACCAAAGATAAGTGGTTATCCCAAGCCCCACCCAAGTCCATTACACAGGCACGCAACATATCTTCTAGAATCTGTATGGTCCTTTCTGACTGCCCGTCTGACTGGGGATGATAAGCCGTACTAAAGTTCAATTTGGTTCCCAAGGCTTTATGAAGACTCTTCCAAAACTGTGATACAAATCTGGTATCCCTGGTCAGATACAATAGAGACAGGAACACCATGGAGTCTCACAATCTGCTCCAAATATAAGCTAGCCAATCTGTCACTCGAGACTCCAACTCTGAAAGGTAGGAAATGAGCTGACTTTGTCAGTCTGTCCACAATAACCCAAACTGCATCATTACTCCTGGGAGTTTTGGGCAGACCAGTCACAAAATCCATAGTAATCTTTTCCCATTTCTACTGAGGAATCATCAAAGATTGAAGAGGTCCCGCAGGTTTTTGATGCTCGGCCTTCACCCGCTGACATATTAAGCACTTGGCCACAAACTGAGCAATATCCCTCTTCATCCCTTTCCACCAAAAATTCTCCTTTAAGTCTCTATACATTTTAGTACCACCAGGATGCACAGTATAGGGAGAGTAGTGAGCCTCCCTCAAAATCTTGGCTTTCAACTCCTCATTGCTAGGTACACAAAGTCTGCCTTCAAATCTCAGGGATCCATCATCCATTACATAAAATCTACTCTGAACTCCTGACTGAACAGCAACTTTAATTCTTTGGAGATCTGGATCTTCCATCTGGGAGGACTTAATTCTGTCAACAAGAGTCGGCTGAAGAATAAGTGCAGCAACAAGTCCATCAGACTGCTGTACTCTCAGTCCAATCTCCCACCTCTCGAGGTCCTTCAGAATGTGAGGCTGGGAGGTAAGCATAGCAGCTAACTCAGAAGAGGTCTTCCTACTCAAAGCATCAGCCACAACATTAGCCTTCCCTGGATGATAATGTAGATTCAGATCATAGTCCTTCAGAAGTTCCAACCACCTCCTCTGCCTCAAATTGAGCTCCTTCTGTGTGAAGATATATTTGACTCTTATGGTCTGTATACACATCACACGACACCCCATAGAGATAATGCCGCCAAATCTTCAAAGCAAAAACCACCGTAGCTAATTCCAGATCATGAGTAGGATAGTTCTCATAAGGCTTCAGCTGTCTGGAAGCATAGGCTATCACCTTTCCATTCTGCATTAGGACACATCCCAATCCTTTCCGAGAGGCATCAGTATAAAGTGTAAAACCCTCAGATCCTGTCGGAAGAACAAGGATGGGAGTTGACACCAAACGCTGCTTTAACTCCTGAAAACTTTCCTCACACTCCTCTGACCAGTCAAACTTCACTCGTTTCTGGGTTAAACGAGTTAGGGGTAGGGCGATGCGAGAGAAGTCTTCCACAAATTTTCGATAATACCCGGCTAGCCCCAAGAAGCTTCTGACTTCAGCCACATTGGAAGGTTGGCTCCAGCTAATAATAGCTTCAATCTTCTTCGGGTCCACAGAAATGCCATCCACAGAAATTACGTGACCCAAGAAAGCTACTTGGTCCAACCAAAACTCACACTTCTGCAGCTTGGCATAAAGCTTCTTCTCCGAAGAGTCTGAAGCACAATCCTCAAGTGATCCTCATGCTCCCTGAGACTCTTAGAATAGATCAAAATATCATCAATAAATACAACCACAAACTGATCCAAGTATGGCCTAAACATTCTGTTCATCAAATCCATGAACGCTGCCGGGGCATTAGTTAAACCAAACGGCATCACCAAAAACTCATAATGGCCATATCTAGTTCTGAAAGCTGTCTTAGGCACATCCCCATCCTTGACTTTAAGCTAATGATAACCTGACCTGAGATCAATCTTAGAGAATACCCGGGCTCCTTGAAGTTGGTCAAACAAGTCATCAATCCTCGGCAAAGGGTACTTATTTTGCACTGTCACCTTGTTGATTTCCCGGTAATCAATGCATAGCCGAAGACTGCCATCCTTCTTCTTAACAAATAGAACTGGAGCACCCCAAGGAGAAGCACTAGGCCTGATAAATCCCCGATCTAGGAGTTCCTGCAATTGGTCCTTCAACTCTTTTAGCTCAGCCGGGGCCATACGATAAGGGGCCTTGGATATAGGTCCAGTTCCAGGAATCAAATCAATGGAGAACTCAACCTCCCGGTCAGGGGGCAACTCCGATAATTCATCCGGAAAGACATCAGGGAATTCTCTAGCTATAGGAATATCCTCCAACTTGGCCTCTTTCTTTTGAAGATCATTAATAACAGCAAGAAATCCTTGGCCACCACTCCTCAGATACTTTTCAGCCTGTAGTGCCGAAATAAACACTGAGGCTAGAAGTTTCTGGCCACCAGTAAAACTAAATTCGGGCTGACAAGGAATTTTGAAGTTGACGATCTTCCTGAAACAGTCTACAGAAGCATGATAGGAAGCTAACCAATCCATGCCAAGGATAACATCAAAGAATTTCAGTGGAAGGACAATAAGATTGGCATTCAGCTTCCTATCCTCAATGATAATCAAGCAGGATTTGCATACAGTATCAACTTTCATAGTATCACCATTTGGAAAGGCAATGTGTAATTCATGGTCTAGAGATTCAGGTGTCAATGATGCATTCTTGCCAAGGTAGGTGTCAGATATAAACGAATGCGTGGCACCCGGATCAATTAGAGTCTGAGCATAATCATTGCCTATCTTAATCATTCCTGGACGTAAATGAAATTTCATTTTAACAATAAGAATATAATGTCCTAACTAATTATTAATGCATTATACAGGATAAGAATGTAATGCTAGATGTGAAATATTGATATACCTATCACCACAGAATTAGAAGCGGCAGCATCCTGCTGAGTGAGAGCGAAGACCCTTCCCTGAGTCCTCGGTGGTTGCTGCTGCTGCTGACTCGTCCCTTGACTGGAAGATGGCTGCTGGTTATTTCGAAGGGGACATGTGGCTATCTTATGGTCAGTCTTTCCACAGGAGAAACAGGCACCAGACACTCCACGGCAAGGTCTCCCCGGGTGAAAATTCCCATAGCGAAAGCAGCGAGCCTCTCTATTCGGTTGTCCTCCTGGGGCCTGAGGTGCACCTCTCTTCTTGGCCTGAGCTGGGGGTTGGCTAGAATTATGCCCTTTCCTCTTCTTCTGCTGCTCCCAATCCCTCTGAACCGTATTCATATCTCTCTCAATTATTAAGGCCTTATTTACCACGGCACTGTAAGTGTGAAGCTCAAATGCGTTGACCGCCTGCATCAGTCTGGGTCGAAGTCCCTCCGTGAATCGGGTGATCTTGGCCATTTCGTTAGATACTATACTTGGAGCAAAATGGGCCAACCTGGTGAATTCAGCTTCATATTGGGCTACCGAAAGATTCCTTTGCTCCAACTTAAGAAATTCTGATTCCATCCGCCTCTGCATACTCCTGGGAAAGTACTTGTCGAAGAATGCCTCCTTAAACTGCTCCCAAGAAATAGTCTGACCACCCCGACGCTGCTCCTCTACTAACCACCAGTCATAAGCCTCCCCTTGGAGAAGATAAGTAGCAAATCTGATCCTCTCCATCTCCTGACTACCATGGGCCATAAAAGCCTTCTCCATATCTCGCACCCATCTCTCAGCATCAATAGGGTTGCTTGAACCAGAGAAAGGAGCAGGGGCAAACTTCTTGAAATCTGCAAAGCTGCGGCCGATCCCCACCCAGGATTGAGATAAAGCAGACTGGGTCGGCGGTGCTGATTGAGTGGGTAAGGTTGGCTGCAGCTGCGGAACAGGAAGGGTAGGCTGAGTCGGAGCAGAAGGGGGTGCAGACTGAGCGGTCAAAGCCTGCTGGATCTGATGCTGCATGTCCCGCATAGACTGCGCCATACCCGAGAGAGCTTGAAGCATCTCGACTGGAATCGCTGGTGATCAGTCCCTACTGGGTTGGCAGGGGCCGTACCTCCAGTAGTTCCTTGACCCACCGGCTGATCAGCATTACCGGCCTGAGAGTCTTCCTCATATTGTTGGCTCCTAGAACGGCGAGCCATATCTATTTCCTGTTAAATTAGTTGTGGTTAATATCATCATAAGCTAAAGTGTCAGGTTTCTCTAAGTATAATGTCATTAAAATATGTTCTCTACGTGTTATCATGTCAATATGTCCATGTCCCTAGGGTCATAACTGAGCTCTGATACCACTAAAGCTGTCACGCCCCAGACGCAATATCGGGCTAGGGTGACAACCGCCGCGTGCCGGGCACGCAAGGCGTCACAAAATTTTTTACACATAACACTATTATATATAACCAAGTCAAATTCATCACTGAATACTAAAAGTTTTGGGTTACAAACCCTTACACACCACAATAATAAAGTTTGGGCATCAAGCCCTACACATAATAATACTGGGGTTACAACAAAATAATGGGTCTTGTTTTATTTAATAGAAGATCCATCACCCCAACATCCATCTTCAATCTCGTGGCTCTGACAAAAACATTGTAAGATTTTTATGAGCTTACACTCAATAAGTAAGCCACGTTATACAGTCAATTCATAGCATAACAATCTATAAGCACATAAATGATTTGCATGCTTAAACATTCCACAAATACTCAAACATGCAATGTAAGTAAACCCACTGTTTATACCCTCAATGGTAGCTGCAAATGTGTCCCACGGCCCTGCAATATCCCAATGGTGTACCAACAAGCATCCCCCTACTGAAAGGGTCCAGATACCAGGGTCACGCCATATCATAAACCACCAGAACACATACTCTATATGTGTGATGCCACCTCGAACCAAGCAGAACACATCCTCTAGATGTGTGATGCCACCTCATAGTAACTCAGAACACATCCTCTAGATGCGTGATGCCATCTCGGACCAAGCAGAACACATCCTCTAGACGTGTGAATGGCATAAATAAACAGAACACATCCTCTAGACGTGTATGTGGCATAAATCATCAGAACAAATCCTCTAGATGTGTGTGTGGCATAAATCATCAGAACACATCCTCTAGTGTGTGTGGCATGACATGATAAAGGAGAACCGCGGCGACACATAACAGTACCTCACATCATGCACTAACATATCAATAACATCTTTATATTGCATAAACAGTGGATTATACTTACTTAACAATTGCATGTAATATATCACATCAATGTCATAATAACTGCATCTCTCATGCATAGCATCCACATATGAAATCATTCTCAATAATAGCACATAAACAACAATGTATTCATAATATTCATCTACTTACAATTTAGCCAATATCCATAACAATTCTTCATGTCACAATATGATTCACAATTTAAATATTCATATAATGAATAAAATAATTTATTAAATACTGATAACTGGCTTACTTACCTCAGTACGCAATCCAACAGGTATATATCAGCTAGTCAGATGTCTGAGCACCTACAGGATCATTTTACACAATTAATTTATTAGAATAAGAATATTAAAATGACCCTTAGAATTTTACCCAGACTAGATCACGGGCCCAACTTTGGGCTCGAATATCTTCCGCTATACACACCCAATTGGGAAAGTAAAAATACCCCAAGAAACTAGAATTAACCCACATTCTAGCCATATAATTATTTCTTTTTTTGCCCGATAAAGGGCCCAAAATCCCTCCCCAAAAGGGCTCCAAGAACGGCCCAACAGGCTCTGAACCGGCCGGCCCAGCCGGCCCATTCATCCCAAACCAACCCGATCCCCTGTTTCACCGAAACAGGGGACGGGTTCCACGCCGGCGGCCAGGGCCGCCGCCGGCCAAATTGAGGGCGGCCCGGCCGCCGGTGGCCGGGCCAGAGCCGGCCGCCGCCGGCCGACCACCCTTTCCTCCCTCTCTCACAATTTCTCTCTCTCTCATGTTTATCATCCGCACGGCGGCTTACTATGCCGGCGGCTTCTCCGGCTGATTGGGGGTAGTCCGGCCATCGTTGGCCGGACCGGAACCGGCCGCCGCCGCGGCCAGCCACCTCCCCCCTCATATCTCTTCAATTTCCCTCTCATCTCCCTATTTCTCTCTCACTATCCGCGCGGCACATTTCTGTGCCGGCGGCACGGCCGGCCACCTTGGCCGGCCGGACCTCCACCGGACGCACGCTCGGCGCCGGTGGAGGTGGCAGGCCGGAGCTCAGGCCCGGCGAGGCGGCGAGCACGCCGCCGGGCCCGAACCAGTCGACGAAAACCGGCTTCCGCCACAGCACGAGAGAGGGGCCGATTGGCCCTCTCTCTTCTCTCTCTCCACCACCACCCCACCGGACACCTCCCCCGGTGCCGGCGGGGTCGCCGGTCGAAGCTCAGGCCCGGCGAGGTGGCGAGCATACGCCGGGCCTGAACCAAGGATCGACCCATCCAAGCCACAGAGTATTCCCTCTCTTCCTCTTCTCTCTGTCTCTCACGCTCTCTCTCTCTCTCTCTCTCTCTCCAGAGGCTAGGGGAATACCTGAAGGAGACGGAAGTCAGGATGATGGAGGGAGTCTCCCTCCATCACATATTTAATCCCCTGCGCAACGCTTCGGTTTAAGGGGTTCGGAAAAATCGAAGTGCTTCGCTGAGAGCGAAGCGTCGGACAGCACAGGACCAAATTCTGAACCTGGTTCACATGAACCGGGTACTACATCTTGGTTGTCTTGATTTGGTCTTGCTCCTACCATCAGGAATAGCTGCACTAGCTCAATAATTGATTTGAATGACCAAAGGATGACGACCGATTGAAAGATGGGTATCAGGCGTCTAACTCTATGATGAGATTAGCTACATATCAAAAGCATTAATTTCTTGAGAGCCGCCCTGAGTGTATTGGTCTTGTATAACAATATTACGGGTGCTTGGTATTACACCATATTAAGACATCAAAAAAATTGTAAAACATGGGAAACCAGTATTCTCAACTGATGAGAGACGAATTAATTTATGTTTCAGTTGGATGTTTTAAGATGTCTTGCGCATGCAATAAACTCTTGTCCCAATTTCATATCATCATATATATATATATAACAAATTTCAAATTAAAAACTAGGTCATTCCAAAATAAATTTTGCATAATTTAGTAATTATGATAAAATTAGACATGCCAAATTTTAAAATATAATAATATCTTATTCAAATTATTAAATCCAATTTTTTATTTAAATAATGGAATAAAATATTTACTAAATTCTAACATATTTAATAATTTTAAATAATTAATAAATTATTTTAATTATGATTAAAGCTATTCATCCTGATTAACTGATTAATTGGATTAAACTTGACCGTACAACTCACCTACAGTGATTAAGTCATATACAATATAAAAAAATCAGATATGGTCAAAGTTTGGGTGCCAAGGAATCAACCCCTATCCCAGATCAAAACCTACGCCCTTTAACTTGTCCAAATTAGATTCAGATCTCAGAGTTCGGGAAAACGAGCTTTCACCATGATTTCACAGCTTGAATGTGTCCCTTTGTCGTTTTAACTCGTGGGAAAAAGAGATTTCTCCCACACTTCACCTCTTGCCACCGATTAAGACATGGGAAAATGGAGTCTGTCCCATGCGTCACCCATTGAACACTTAATTAGTGGATCCATTTTCGTCTCCCCTTACGGCTCTAGACCCCAGAACCGCTCAAAGGGTCACTATAAATAGAGTAAGAGAACACTCACCTCTCATCATCACACACCATGGAGTCCTTGCTTGCTCTCTTAGCTTACTCATGTCTCCTCTTAATCTCAATAGCTGTATTCTTGAATGCCATGGCCACTCGAGCGAGCCCAAGGCTCCCTCCTGGCCCGGTGAGGATCCCTATCATTGGGAATCTTCATCAACTGGGTGAGAATCCACACCGCTCGCTCCGCCTTCTCTCAGAGAAGTATGGCTCCTTCATGAGCTTGAAGCTTGGTTGCATACCAACCATCATCGTATCCTCCTCGGAGTTGGCCTGCGAGATTCTAAAGACCAACGATCTCATCATTTG
This sequence comes from Calamus simplicifolius, assembly GCA_900491605.1. Classification (NCBI taxonomy): domain Eukaryota; kingdom Viridiplantae; phylum Streptophyta; class Magnoliopsida; order Arecales; family Arecaceae; genus Calamus; species Calamus simplicifolius. The sequence goes on along the minus strand of UESW01002108.1, from coordinate 241,247 downwards.
CAACAGGCCTCCCCTCGTCGCCTTCAAGCGATACTCTTATGGGGGAATGGACATGGCCTTCTCGCCTTACAGCGAGCAGTGGAGACAACTGAGAAGGATCAGCATGTTAGAAGTCTTTAGTGCAAAAAGGGTCGAAGCCTTTCAGTCCATAAGGCAGAATTGTGAGCAGCTTTGTGAGCAGCATAGGAAACGGGTCCAAACGTAGGGGAGGCAGAATCTCTACTCCATGTCCAGAAAATTAAATATCGGGCACCAAACCTTGTTCTTTCTTGATTACCATATATTATTAGTTAGGGCAACTACAGCAATATTAGTGAAGTCATATATTAATTATAATTATAGCAATTAATCATGCATATAGCGTTGATCACTAGATATATTTTTTGGTTCCCGAGCTGGTATAACACTAAACCATAAAATGAAATTAAATGAGCATCAAAGTTACTTCCCTTTGAAAAAGGAATGTTTAATCTAAGTCGATCCAAAAGCGTTCATCCAAGAGTTGTCCGCCTTGGATGTGGAGTTATACGTATCTGCAATTAGTTGCCCAACAAACCGAATCCAATAGTCTCACCAAATCATGTTACACAAGAGCGCAAGATAGACGCAATTTTTATGAGGATATTGAATTCAATCCACACTTAAGCGTGATGCACAATAGCTGCTTTCAAGTACACGCTCCTATAAAGTAATTTAAACCGCAGCATCCCTAACGCAAGGTCAGGATACACTCACGTGGCATCGAATCCCATATTTAATAGTTCTTTTTGTTCTTGATCCACACAAATCTCACAGCAACTCTTATTTATTTTTATTTTTATTTTTTTACTTTTGAGATTCATGATCTTTATACTTTCGATTATTTTTCTTTTTCAAAGTAAGGAGCTAGGCTATCATAAATGGTCCTGGCAACATGAGATGCTGTCTAGTCTATATGATTATTTTAAATTAGCGATGGTACCCTAACGGTCTATGGCTTCTGAGATGAACAGTAGGAAAAATATGCAACACGCTTCCTTTTTTATGTGCTATACAATATATTTGAGCATGAGAGGATATGAAAAATATCTTGGCTGTCCACTTCAGTGAAACTAGCTATATATATTGTCAAGTGACATCACCCTTACCGTGACTTCATCTTGTTTTGGCGAAATGGAATTTCCTTCTAAATATCCGAGATGCCTTTCATCCCATATATATATATATATATATATATATATATATATATATTCAAAATATCATAACTTGAATATCGATTTAGTCCTTAAAAAAGGTAGAGTAAAGAGTAGATTCATATAGCTAACCCCATGTAGTTGAAAAAAAAGGCTTAAATAAGTTGAATTGAGTTAAGTTAAGTTGTATATAGCAGGAATATGTAATAGCTTCAAATTCTACACCATATCGTTGCATACTCCTTTATACATTGTCTGCATAAATATGTTTGCATCAAACAAATTATGTTATATTTAATTCTCAATTTTTAAAATGTATATTTAATTTTATATGGCAATCACTTCTATGCTTGGCAGAATGTGTTTATCGGTGGATCGGACAGCTCTGCAACTATCATGGAATGGGGAATGACTAAGCTCATAAGAAATCCAAAAGTTATAAAGAAAGTCCAAGATGAAATCCAAGGACTCTTAGGAAATAAAGGAAAGGTGGAAGGATATGACCTTCAACAACTTCATTATCTTAAGCTTGTAATAAAAGAAGTTCTTAGGTTGCACCCTCTTGGTCCATTGCTAGTCCCTAGAGAATGCATACAAGATTGCAAGATAAACGGATATGACATTCCTAAGAAGACAAGGGTGTACATAAATGCATGGGCCATCGGCAGGGATCCTCGGTATTGGCAAGATCCAGAAGCCTTCATGCCTGAAAGATTTTAGAACAGTGATATTAATTACAAGGGGCAACATTTTGAGTACCTACCATTTGGGAGTGGCCGAAGGATATGCCTAGGCATGACATTAGGTCTAGTTGCTGCAGAGTTTGCCCTCGCCAATCTTCTCTATAGGTTTAATTGGGTTTTTCCTGATGGAATGCACAAAAAAAATTTAAGCATGGAAGAGCAATTTGGTAGCATAGTTCGTAGGAAATCACCTCTTATTTTGGTGGTTACTCTGACATATATTGCTGCCTAAGTTTCCTCCGTAAATCAAGTGCACTTATCTTCACTATCATATGGTTCATTATAGCTACAAATAAGGATGAAAATATCTCCCCTAGATGACATGATATGAGTTCTATCTTAACAAAACTTGTGGGGCTTTGGACCAATCTTTTCTCTAGGGGAAAACAATAAGAAAAAGAAAAAGAGTCCTATATCAAGAACAAGGTCAATTGATTTCTGTAAGAGTCTGTTAAGGTTATGCACTTTGCTTATTGGTTGGAATCTATATATTAAAAGTTTGACAATATTTTCTTGATGTTCCAGAAGTCTAAATTAATTAAAGTGTTGTATAACTAAATATTGCAGTCATTTCCAGATAAGCAATTCCAAATAGGCTAGTTCATTGGCATACATTTATCTAGAAGATTTTATTTCTTCATGCTCATGGACTTCAATAATCACCTATGTTTTGAAAGCACTGTGCTATATTCTAATGAGTATTATCTAACAAACACAATGCATAGACTAATTATAAAATATTTGAGGTGTAGATAAAATATAGTGGGTAGAGATGCATGTAGAGGGTAGAGATGCTTGAAACTCACCCATAAATGTTTGAAATATGTGCAGAGAGATGGTTGCATCATACATTATCATAGAAGAGCCCTTGATTTTAACCATGGTAGAAACTTGACAGTTAAAGTACCAACAGTATATATTATCGAAGTAAAACAAGATCAAAAAAATCTTTGAATTATAAATATCTCAACTATCATCTCCATAATAATAGTAGTAGTAGTAGTAATAATAATAATAATAATAAGGCACAAGCAATTTATGTTTTTAGAAAAAGGAAAGGGAGTGAGTGAGAGGTCAATTTATTAGGAGTCAAATATGAGAATTTAATTTATTTGAGAGTCAAGTTAGAGAAAGAGATAGGGCCCAATTTATGTTAAAATTTAAGAAAAGGGTAATTAAGAAGGAGTATTAAGTCTTATAAAAAAGGTTGTCAAAAAAGGAGAGAAGTTATATGGTAGTTAAATATGTTTTCTAAGATACACTTGTATGTCTACATCAAAATGTTAAATAGACTTAAGACAGGATATTTTTTAATTTCAAAACTTTTATTTTTATATATAGTATATATTATTGAGAAACAAATATTTTAATTAGTTGGTACTATTATAATATGAACTTTTATTTTGGCCTCAACCTATATTTCAACTCCACTTATTTTGATATTTTTCTAATACTAGGGACTCATGTGCATTCTATTTTCCGTGCATTAATGACCTCTTGAATACGATGTGGATATCACTTCTCTTTTATCAACCATTGATGCTCTAACTATCACGGAAGGTAGATTGATTTATAACCTTTTGGATAATATTTTTCTCCTTCCATTAGGAAATTTTTTAATACACCAGTTGGAGGGATAGATTATAAAGATGTTTTGCCTTGAGAACATAGCTATAAGTCAAACATATCAAAGAAAGAGATTATGGTACTTTGGGAGGCACTGTTGAACTCATCTCACTCTGAAGTATATGACTTGAAAGTCAAAGGTTCATTATCGTGTGTTGTTCTTCTCGTGGAGATTGTGGAATGAAAGATTACCAAAATTATCTTTTCTTGCTCATAGAATAACTTTTATCTCAAATATATATAAGAGATGTAATTAGGATACTGAATCCTTGGATCATTTGTTTCTTCATCATCTAAGCTCTAGGTCAGTATGGATCTATCTTAGCAATCATATCCTCGTTACTCCATCAATTCAACAAGCTCTAGTTTTTTTTAGTATAAAAACTACAAATGAACTAATGAGCAAGACTGGGATATTCCTATCCTACTCTTTATGGTAGATTTGAAAGGTCTGTAACAAAGCTAATTATTTTTTAAACAAAGCTTTCATTCAAGTTTGAGTAGCAAAAATGACTATAGCTCAAACTAAATAATATATTAATTTATCTATCTTCACATTACCTAATATATTTGGGACTCCTTTCCACATATTCCTGTAGAATTTCATACAAAATTCATTTCTTGGTTACCTCTATAACAAGGACAAATTAAGGATAACTTTGATGGCTTAGTTTACCTTGAAACTTTTAGAGTGGAAGCAGTGATAAGAGACTATGAAGGGCACATCATCCTTTCTTTAGCAATAATTTTATTAGCATTTTTAGTTTCTTTTGCAGAGTTGATAGGAGCATAGTTTGGGTTGAAAGCAATTATGAAATTGAATAAAAATACTAGAATCGTTATGAAGGGTGATTCATCCACTGTTGTAGCCTGAATTAATGGTCAATCAAACTGTGAACACCCTTTTCTAAGGGATATCTAGTTAGTCATCTCTTCAAACCAGGAAATTAAGTGCTTCCATATATATCTACATGGATGCAAACTAGGTAGTTGAATTTTTAGCAACTTGGGAAATATCAAGGAGAGAAAAATCTTGCTAGATAGAATCCTTTCCTTCACAACTTGCACAAATTGCCGCTTGTTTTTATAATGTTTTAGGCCTTCTTCTTTGTTATATAAAAAGGGGACCTCATACTTGGTTAATATTCTATCCCATGTATTTTCCTTTATCCAAAGGCACTTTTTTTAGGAGAAGAAAAAACTCTTTGCTTTAGTGCTACAACATTTGGGCTTTCTCTTTAGTATGATTCTTTGTCTTGACAATCACATATGATGATGGGTATTTTAACAAGTCATTATGGTAAGGTCAAGTGGCAGACATAAAAAGTAGAAACCCTTAAATCATGAGATTTTCTAATTAGTTACGACAAATTATAATGATTACATTGTAACTAACTAAATCCAAATAAGATTCGATTAACTCATTCAAGATCCATCAAAAATCATGACTTGTTTATTTCCAAGAGACTTAACCCATGATCAATGTGATTAACCCATCTTTAATACCTGACTTAGGCATCAAAGGGATTTCTTAAGAAAAATCCTAAGTCCTATTATGTTTCTTTTGATTGAGTGCAGGAATCCCCTTAAAGCCAATTCTTGATGCCTTTGGACTACTTTGGGTTTCTTGGGCCAATTCTTGATTTCTTGGATGGAGCCAACATAAGTTTCTTTCGAAGATGGAGCTCGGCCAAGTTCCTTGTCAATAAATCTCATCTATTGATTTGGAGAATAAAAAAAAAAGCATCAAAAGATTGGCATCATTTATGAAAATTCTAAATCAGAAGCCATAGTCTTCAAATCATGCCGTCTACGAAAAAAGAATCAGGCCTAAATGGTAGTCAAAGAGGGATAAACCAAGTAGCAAGAAAGTCTTAAGAAGCAGAGGAAGATCTTAACAGTCCTACTTCATATCCTAGATTAGCATTGCGAAACATTCAAGATGATATGAAGAATCTCAGCCTAAAATTAGATGCTTTGACAAGTTTGGTCTAGAATATTTTAGTTTAGAAAACCTAGAAGAAAATCTCTAGGGAGAAAATTTAGGAAGAAAAAAAGGACAGTCGCCATATTAAAGAATCAAAAAGCAGACCAAGTGACCAAGAACTTGTAATAAAGGGTTTTATATCCACAAAATCACAAGAATGAAGCTGATCAAATTCAAGCAAAACTGACCAGTAATGGGGCCAACCGTTTTCTTACAGACAAATTTCATTCATTTACTCATGAGCCTTTGTCTCCAAAGATTCAGAGCCATGCTTATATTAATAAAATATTTGATAAAATAGATCATAAGATTAGACATATAATATCTCAGGCACAAAACTAGGGGATAAATTCTTCTGACAATCTGGATCTTTTAACTGAACCTCCTTTCTTTAAATGAGGTAATATTTGTTTCTCTTCCTCTAAATTTTATAATACCACAATTATAGCCTTAAAATGGAACAACCAACCCAATGGATCACTTGAAAAGCTTTAAAGATTTTATGTCATTACATGAAGTGCCAGATGCTATAATATACAGATCATTCCCATCAACTCTCAAGAAAGCTCCAAGAAATTGGTTTACAAATTGTTGATCCATTTATTGATTTTGATGATTAATAAAGGAATTGAGTATATTTATTTGATTACTAATGGATTTTATAAGTGTTTCAGGACTTAAATTTATTTGATCAATTTAAAGGAATTAAGAAATGAATTTTGAATCAAATACAAATCAGAGATTTCAAAGTTTCAGAGCTTGGAGTCGACACCTAAAAATCTGGAGCCGACCCCATGGCCAATTCAATTTTAATCTGATTTTTGATATGATCCGGAGCCGACACCTAGAGTTTCGGAGCCGACACCTAGAGTTTCGGAGTCGACACTTACAGTGTCTGGAGCCGACTCCGATGTGGGACAGAATGCTTATTTTTTGAGCATCCTGGAGCCGACACCTACAATATTCGGGAGCCGACACCTGACGATGGCGAGCCGACACTTACTTTTTCGGAGCCGACTCCTCAACGAACTCAGAAATTTCTATTTTTGGTAAAACGATTTGGAGCCGACACCTGAAAAGTTGGAGCCGACTCCAACCTGACTGGGACGAAAATTTAAAATGCCAGATCAGCTCTAACGGTAATATTTTCTTTTTACCTAATTTCTAACGGATATATTTTGTTTCCAGGTACACTCCAACGGCTAGTTTCCTTCCCAAAACGGATTAAAAGAAATCTATAAAAAGGGGAAAAACACCCGTTTGAAGAGTAGAGGAAAAGAGAACAGAAAATAGAAAAATTTCAAATCAAAAATCCGAGAAACCCTGAGCCTGAAATTCAAGAGAAAAGCATTCAAATTCAAATCCTTCCACTCCAAAAAGCTCAAAGAGGAATCCAAGGGCCCAAATCAAAAATCGGTGGATTTCCCAAATTGAAGTAAAAGCTCTGTTTCTTCCATTTCCAATCTTCTCAACTGCAACGACTGTGAGGGATTAAAGCTGAGGCTTGATTCATCATTCCAAAGGGAGAAGAGAGAAGAAAAGAAGAAAAGAAGAAAAGCTCAAAGCCAAACAACTTCAAATCAGGCTTTTCTAAACTTGTTTACTTATTTTTGAATATTTGCTCATTGAGGAGCTGTGTATCTTTGAAAAACTATATTCTTTTTGTTTGTGCCTAGTTCAATCAAAGGGATTGAACTAGTGGAGGTTGTATACCTCGGGTCAAGCTAGATTAGCTTGAGTTTAGGGTTGTGTGCTGGTGAGCCCAAAAAACGGCTGGGTTCGTTGTGATCCCGGGTAAAACAACAAGTTTGGGTTGTGAGCTTGTAAAACAACTCGGCTGTAATCGAGGAGATTATAGTGTGGACCCAAGTGGATCTTGGGAGTGGACGTAGGTGTTGGATACACCGAACCACTATAAAATCTTTGTGTTTGCCGTGCTTCTATTGTCTCTATCTCTATCTCTATCTCATTGATTGTGCTTTATATTTGCATTGCATTTACTTTCATTCATCTTAAGCAAACAATTTTTTTTGAGGTTAAATTTTTTAAAGAACCCAATTCACCCCCCCCTCTTGGGTTGTCATCTGGGCCAACAATTGGTATCAGAGCAAGTGCTCATTGAATTTGATCACACGATCAAGAGCTAAAGATCCAAATGGCAGCTCAAGTTGGATCATTTGCCGAAGGTCATTTCTACGAATAGACCTCCCTTGTTTAATGGTTCCAACTATTCATATTGGAAAGCAAGAATGAGGATATTCATTCAAGCTTCTGATTATGAATTGTGGGGTGTTATAACTAATGGACCTAGTACACCCACACACATTGTTGATGGCACTATTGTTCCTAAACCCGAAAGGGATTGGAATGATAATGATAGGAAAATGGCACAGCTCAATGCTAAGGCCATGAATGTCTTGTATTGCTCTTTAGATGCTAATGAATTTAATAGAATCTCTACATGTAATTCCGCAAAGGAGATTTGGGATAGATTAGAGGTTACCCATGAGGGTACCAATCAAGTTAAAGAATCTAAGATCAATATTCTAGTGCACAAATATGAATTATTTAGCATGGAACAAACTGAAACTATAGCATGCATGTACACTAGATTTACTGATATTGTAAATGGTTTGAAAAGTTTAGGCAAAACATATTCTAACTCTGAACTTGTTCGTAAAATTCTCAGGTCACTTCCAAGAACGTGGGAAGCGAAGGTGACAGCAATCCAAGAAGCAAAGGACCTCAATACCTTACCCTTAGAGGAGCTTCTAGGATCCCTAATGACCCATGAATTGACCATGAAGCAGCACATAGAAGAGGATGTGAAAAAGAAAAAGACCATAGCTCTTAAGGCTGCTGAAAGTGAGGAGAGCTGTAGTGTGAAAATGATGATGATGATGATGATACAGCTCTTCTAGCAAGAAAATTCAAAAAATTCATGAGGAGAAAGAAACCCTTCCACAAAAAGAAATTTGGAGCTAAGATGGAAGGAGAAAAAGAAAAAGATAAGGACAAGGACAAAGAGAAAGAGCCCTTGATTTGCTATGAATGTAAGAAACCGGGGCATTATAGATATGATTGTCCTCAACTGAAAAAGACTTTAAGAAGAAGAAGAAAGCCTATGTTGCAACCTGGAGTGATAGTGATGAATCTTCTTCAGAGGAAGATCAAAAGGAAGTTGCAAACATTTGCTTTATGGCAAACGACGACAGTGAGGTAAGTTCCGAAAATCCTTGTGATGACTTTGCTTTTGATGAATTGTTTGATGCTTTTAATGAACTTGTTGGTGATTTCAAAGTTTTGAAAAAGAAATATAAGTTTTTGAAAAATGAAAATTTAACTTTCATTAAAGAAAAAGAAAATCTTAATAATGAAACTAAAGTGCTGAAATCTGAAAATGAAAATTTGTCAAAAGAAAAAGAATCAATTTCCAATGAAAATGATAAACTAAAGAAGGAAGTTGATAAATATAAAAATATTGTTGATAAATTCACTTATAGTTCTGAAAAACTTAATTTATTGTTAAGTAATCAAAGAGCTATATATGATAAGGCTGGTTTAGGTTATAGACCTAACTTAAAGCAAAAATTTGTCAAAAACTTTTTTAGAAAGGAACAAAACAATGATAATGTTACATGTCATTACTGTAACAAGAAGGGACACAAAGTTTTTGAATGCAATTTTAAGAAAATTGACAAGAAGTTAAATAATAAAGGAAAGAAGATATGGGTTCCCAAAGGAACAGTCTTTTATGCTACTAACCATGAAGGACCCAAGAAGGCTTGGGTACCTAAATATAAGACTTAATTATTTTTGCAGGAGTGTCTTGCGGCCAAAAGATCAAAGCGAAAGTGGTATCTCGATAGCGGCTGCTCAAGGCACATGACGGGTGACAAGGATCAATTCATCACCCTTGAAAGCAAAAGAGGAGGAGTAGTTACATTTGGTGATAATGGCAAAGGCCAAATCTTGGGGTTTGGTAACATTCAAATAACTCCCTCCACATATATTGAAAATGTCTTATATGTTAATGGTTTGAAACATAATTTAATTAGCATTAGTCAATTATGTGATAAAGGTTTTAAAGTATCATTTGAATCTTCTATATGCACAGTTTCTAATCCCATTGATAATAGCATTGTTTTTATTGGAAATAGAAATGGCAATGTATACTTGATTGATTTAGACAATTTGTCTACTAGTAATCATTGCTTAGTTGCTAATAATGCTAATATGAATGAGATTGGTTGGTTGTGGCATCGTAGATTAGGTCATGCAAGCACACACCTTATTTCAAAATTAATTAGAATGGATTTAGTAAAAGGACTTCCACAACTAGATTTTGAAAATAATAAAATTTGTGATGCATGTCAATTTGGAAAACAAACTAGAAATTCTTTCAAAACTAAAAATATTGTTTCCACTTCTAGGCCTCTTGAACTACTTCACATGGATCTTTTTGGACCTACTAGAACCACAAGTCTAGGAGGAAAGAAATATGGTCTTGTGATTGTAGATGATTATTCTAGATACACTTGGGTATTATTTTTAGCTCATAAGGATGAGACCTTTCCATTATTTCTGAAATTCTTCAAGAAGGTCACAAATGAGAAAAACAACACCATAGTGTCTCTAAGAAGTGATCATGGCACTGAATTTGAAAATCATTTATTTGAAAACTTTTGCATAGAAAATGGCATTCATCATAATTTTTCAGCACCTAGAACACCGCAACAAAATGGAGTAGTTGAAAGAAAAATAGAACCTTAGAAGACATGGCCCGTACCATGCTATGTGAAAGCAACCTACCAAAATACTTTTGGGCGGAAGCTATAAACACGGCATGCTACATTCTTAATAGAGCTCTAATTAGGCCAATCATTAAGAAAACACCTTATGAACTATGGAATAATAGAAAACCAAACATAAGTTATTTTCATGCATTTGGTTGTAAGTGTTTCATTCATAATAATGGCAAAGATAATCTAGGAAAATTTGATGCAAAATCTGATGAAGGCATTTTCTTAGGATATTCAACATCTAGTAAAGCCTATAGAGTATTTAACAAGAGAAACTTAATTGTAGAAGAATCTATTCATGTAATTTTTGATGAATCTTTAGCATCAAGTTCTGAAAAGATTGATGATGAGGAAGATACAAACATTCTAGAAAGAGATATTGAAAAATTGAATATAGATGTATCTTCAGATCATGAACAAGAAGCTAAAGATAATGATTCTCCTAGTGTTGATGTTGTTGATGCAAATCATAATGATATAGATCTACCTAGAGATTGGAGATATGCCTATGGTCATCCAAGAGAATTAATTATAGGTGATCCATCTCAAGGAGTAAGAACTAGATCATCAATGAGAAACATCAATAATCATCTTGCATTTGTATCTCAAATTGAACCTAAAACTATTGAAGAAGCAGAAAAAGATAATAATTGGATGTTAGCTATGCAAGAAGAATTAAATCAATTTACTAGGAATAATGTTTGGACTCTTGTAGATAGACCTAAAGATCATTCTGTTATAGGATCAAAATGGGTATTTAGAAATAAATTAGACGAAAATGGCATAGTAATTAGAAACAAAGCTAGATTAGTTGCAAAAGGATATAATCAAGAAGAAGGAATTGATTTTGATGAAACTTTTGCACCTGTAGCTAGACTTGAAGCAATTAGATTATTACTTGCATTTGCATGTCATATGCATATCAATTTATTTCAAATGGATGTTAAAAGTGCATTTTTAAATGGATTTATAAATGAGGAAGTGTTTGTTGAACAACCACCTGGTTTTGAAGATCATGAATTTCCAAATCATGTTTTTAAATTACACAAAGCACTATATGGTTTGAAACAGGCACCTAGAGCTTGGTATGAAAGATTAAGTAAATTTTTAATTGAAAATGATTTTGTAAGAGGAAATGTTGATAAAACATTATTTTTGAAAAGAAAAGATAAAGATTTATTAGTAGTACAAATATATGTCGATGATATTGTATTCGGTGCTACTAACAACTTGTTATGTCAAGAATTTGCTAAGTTGATGCAGGGTGAGTTTGAAATGAGTATGATGGGAGAACTCAACTTCTTCCTAGGACTTCAAATCAAACAAAGCAAAGAAGGAATTTCATCAATCAAGCCAAATACACAAAAGAACTGCTCAAGAAGTTTGGAATGGAGTCAATCAAGCCACTTGGAACTCCTATGAGTCCTTCGTGCAAATTGGACAAAGATGAAGATGGTAAGAAAGTAGATCAAAAATATTATAGAGGTATGATTGGATCTCTTCTTTACTTAACAGCTAGTAGACCAGATATTATGTTTGCAGTATGTTTATGTGCTAGATTTCAATCTGAACCTAAAGAATCTCACTTAATTGCTGTAAAAAGAATTTTAAGATATTTAAGTGGAACTAAAAATGTAGGTTTATGGTACTCTAGAGACTCAACTTTAAATTTAATTGCATATTCTGATTCTGACTATGCTGGATGTAAATTAGATAGAAAAAGCACAAGTGGTGCATGTCATTCTTAGGATGTAACTTAATCTCTTGGTTTAGCAAAAAGCAAAATTCGGTTGCATTATCTACTGCTGAAGCAGAGTATGTTGCAGCTGGAAGTTGCTGTGCTCAAATCCTTTGGATTAAGAGGCAACTTGAAGATTATGGCATAACCCTTGATAAAACACCAATTAGATGTGATAACACGAGTGCAATAAATTTGACTAAAAATCCAATTCAACATTCAAGAACAAAACACATTGAAATTAGATATCATTTCATAAGAGAACATGTAGCTAATAATGAAATTTGTCTTGAATATGTTAATACAGAGGAACAATTAGCTGACATATTTACAAAACCCTTGAGTGAAGAGAGATTTTGTTATCTTAGAGGTGAATTAGGAATATGTGACCCTTTAGAGTGATTTTGAAACCCTAAGGAATGAGAATCTAGATTTCTATAAATTTCTTGAAAATCCTCTCACAATTTTAAGGACAAATTATCTAGTCATTTGAGCTATTTGATCCTTGATATTTCAAAGATTTTTTGAAATTTTTATTGAACTCTTTTTGACAAGTTTCAGTCATTTGAATCTCAATTATTTTTTCTGAAACTGTCTTTGGAGTCGACACCTCAGAATGAGGAGTCGACACCTCTGACTGTGTCGCTCTCGGTCCCTGACCTTGGAGCCGACACCCGTATAAGTGGAGCCGACTCCAGTTCGAGCGCTGACTGTGTTAGCGATTTGGAGTCGACACCCGACTTTGCGGGAGTCGACACCTGGGATTCCAAAATTGATTTATTAGGGCAGAGTCGACACCTCATCATTTCATAACTTCTCAAATCCTAACCAAACTCCTCCAAAATTCTTCCAAAACTTCCCCACCTCTAATTCCATCCAAATCGAAACTTCCAAAGATCTAATGGCACCCAAAAGGAGGGAATCAGTGATTGGAGCGCCGGTGACCACGGAAAATGGTCCGCGCATCGTCCCCTCGTGAGCCGACTCCAAGCAGTGATTCGTCCACGGATTCAGACAACCCCAACACCTCTTCCACTCAGGTAGATACCTTAGCCGGGAGGGTTATCACAATGGGGAGAAAGATTGATTTTGACCTATTTGAAACCGAGGGTTTCTCAATCGGTAGGCAATTAAAGGAAATGGGCTGGGATAAGCTCTGCTCTCTTGATGTTCCCACTTATCCAGCCTTAGTAAAAGAATTTTATTTTAATTTGGCTAGAGGTGATGGCGGTTTAGTTAGCTCAGTAAGAAATAAGAGGATTCACCTTACTTTCAAAAGCTTGGAAACCTCCTTAGCATCCCAATTACCGGTTTAGCAGCTGACATGCACAGTGATAGGTCAGCGGCTCTTTCAAGGATGTTAGGAAGGGAAGTGACAGAGTTTGAGGAGATTAGAGCTAATCAATTACCCTTGGAATTGAGATTATTACACAACATTTGCAGTAGAATTTTGTTTCCGAAGACGGTCGGTTTGAGTATGTCTCGGAGCGAGACATTGTTGTTATGGATAGTGTTTTGACTGGACAGCCAATCAACCTTGCAGCTATGATGATATTTTATATGGCGGAAGCTGGAGGGAAGAGAAGATCATCCCTACCGTATGGCATGGTGCTTACTATGGTTTTCAGGAGCCAAGGGTTGTAATTCAAGAGAATGAACCATCTAAGAACCTGAAGCACACCGACTTAGTTTGGCAACATTGCATCGGATGGGTTTTGCTAAAGTGAATGGACAATGAAAGAACACTTGATGAGAGATTGTGTGAGATGTTTCTGATGTCTTGTGATGTATGCAAATGAATATCTTATTAAAATATGTTAAAGTTATTTAATTGATATGGATTAATAAATATTGAGTTATTAATTGATATGGATTAATAATCAAATTGATTTGACTATGCATAAAGAAATCTTAAGTACCAAATATGTAAAGTAAGAGGAAGAATAATTTGAACTTCATAGGGGGAGCTACCTTATTCAGGGGGAGCTTACTCGTGAAGATCACTTCCTTGATAATTTTTTAATTTAAGAATTCTATGCATATACTCAATGTTTTTATAATCATCAAAAAGGGGGAGATTGTTGATCCATTTATTGATTTTGATGATTAATAAAGGAATTGAGTATATTTATTTGATTACTAATGGATTTTATAAGTGTTTCAGGACTTAAATTTATTTGATCAATTTAAAGGAATTAAGAAATGAATTTTGAATCAAATACAAATCAGAGATTTCAAAGTTTCAGAGCTTGGAGTCGACACCTAGAAAATCTGGAGCCGACCCCATGGCCAATTCAATTTTAATCTGATTTTTGATACGATCCGGAGCCGACACCTAGAGTTTCGGAGCCGACACCTAGAGTTTCGGAGTCGACACTTACAGTGTCTGGAGCCGACTCCGATGCGGGGACAGAACGCTTATTTTTTGAGCATCCTGGAGCCGACACCTACAGTATTCGGGAGCCGACACCTGACGATGGCGAGCCGACACTTACTTTTTCGGAGCCGACTCCTCAACGAACTCGGAAATTTCTATTTTTGGTAAAACGATCTGGAGCCGACACCTGAAAAGTTGGAGCCGACTCCAACCTGACTGGGACGAAAATTTAAAATGCCAGATCAGCTCTAACGGTAATATTTCCTTTTTACCTAATTTCTAACGGATATATTTTGTTTCCAGGTACACTCCAACGGCTAGTTTCCTTCCCAAAATGGATTAAAAGAAATCTATAAAAAGGGGAAAAACACCCGTTTAAAAGAGAGGAAAAAGAGAAAAAAAAAAATTTCAAATCAAAAATCCGAGAAACCCTGAGCCTGAAATCCAAGAGAAAAGCATTCAAACTCAAATCCTTCCACTCCAAAAAGCTCAAAGAGGAATCCAAGGCGCCCAAATCAAAAAATCGTGGATTTCCCAAATTGAAGAAAAAGCTCTGTTTCTTCCATTTCCAATCTTCTCAACTGCAACGACTGTGAGGATTAAAGCTGAGGCTTGATTCATCATTCCAAAGGGAGAAGAGAGAAGAAAAGAAGAAAAGAAGAAAAGCTCAAAGCCAAACAACTTCAAATCAGGCTTTTCTAAACTTGTTTACTTATTTTTGAATATTTGCTCATTGAGGAGCTGTGTATCTTTGAAAAACTATATTCTTTTTGTTTGTGCCTAGTTCAATCAAAGGGATTGAACTAGTGGAGGTTGTATACCTCGGGTCAAGCTAGATTAGCTTGAGTTTAGGGTTGTGTGCTGGTGAGCCCGAAAAACCGGCTGGGTTCGTTGTGATCCCGGGTAAAACAACAAGTTTGGGTTGTGAGCTTGTAAAACAACTCGGCTGTAATCGAGGAGATTATAGTGTGGACCCAAGTGGATCTTGGGAGTGGACGTAGGTGTTGGATACACCGAACCACTATAAAATCTTTGTGTTTGCCGTGCTTCTATTGTCTCTATCTCTATCTCTATCTTATTGATTGTGCTTTATATTTGCATTGCATTTACTTTCATTCATCTTAAGCAAACAATTTTTTTTGAGGTTAAATTTTTTAAAGAACCCAATTCACCCCCCCCTCTTGGGTTGTCATCTGGGCCAACACAAATCTCAAACCTTCTTGAATTAATTCTTTCCATCAGCTCAACAAGCTACTTGTAGGCTACATCAAATAGAAAGCATGGCTACATCAAAAGTTTATCTAAATAAGCTTGAAAGATAATTCTATGAGATTCCTGCTACGCTAAGATGGCAAGATGGAATATACTCTTTAAAATCATCAAATTGATATGCACTTTTTCAATGAAAAATAGAAGGTAACACTTCATTCATAAGTATCTGATGAGCTAAAATTATCTTTTACCATATTAGAAAAGGCAATTATATGTATATATATATAAGTCTAAAATAACGCTCTATAATATTAATGTAAATATTTTTTTCAATAATTTTCTTTCAAAATATCTACTAATCATGAGTTAGTTTTCGAAAACATCTTGAAAAACCAAAACGGAGGTCAAATAAGGGAGATATGAGCTTGCTATGAAAAACTAACATTCTATGGCCCATGTTCGGAAATATTGTTTTTCTTTAATTTTGTTAAAATTTCTATGTTTATTTTATCCATGAATTTGAGTTACAAGAGTTAAAAATTAGTTATAATTTTAAAATATGTTTTTAAAAATTTATTCAACATTTTTATCTTTCTTTATAAAAAGTTGTATTCTATAAAAACTAGGAGACCTATTGACTTTTGAAGATCCCATTCATAAATAGGCCTCTAAAATACACTATTGAAATCAATTTCACTAATTCAGTTTGAAGTTTCTTTTTTTTTTTTAGCTTAGAGTAATTTCTAATTTGCTATAGTGCAGATCATGATTTTCTCCATAGAGGTCAGAGGTACTTAATTAGAGATCTTAAATGAGTTAGTGCAAGAGCAACAATTATCTTCTTTGGCAATCCTACATACATCAAATTTAATAGTAGAAACAAAGATCTTGCCTTCATCAAATTTAGTATTAAAGCTCAAGATCTTACCTGTATTAAATTTTGGTATCAGTGTCAAAATTGTTAATACTCTCAATTTATCTCTCTTTCATGCATATTTTTATTACAAATTTTAATGTATTAAAAAAGTCATAGCTAAATCGGGTAAGAATCTTTTCTCATCATTATTCCACCTCCATATTATAACCTTAATGATTGGTGACATCTCTTGCTAGTCCCTGGCTCCTTTCCTCTTAAAGAAAATAAAACAAAAGGAAAAGGTCAAAAAAAAAAGAAAAGAAAAGGTCCCTAGCTTACTTGATTATTTGATCATCTTTCTTTTCTTTCCTTTTTGTCATATAGCCCCAAGCCCAATATTCTCATTAAAAACAAGAGAGTCAAAAAAGAAAAAAAAAAAAAAGGAGAGAAAGATTAAAACAAGAGAGAAATGGAGAGTGCCAAAAAAAAGAGAGGAAAAAACACTCTTGCTTTTTAGTTGTATATAAGACCTAATCTAAGTTAGTTTGGAAATTGGATTTGGGTGACCTACCAATTATCATCCATCCTTAGCTCCAAATTATTTGAGGTTTGGGGCATAGACTCAAAATCAGACTTAGTTTCCCAAGTAGGTTTAACCTAGGTTCTCTAGGTTGATCCAAAGCTAACTTCTAGTATAGCTTGATGATGCATTCATAGCCTTCTATCATCCTTGACATCAAGAATATTATATATAGCCAATAAATAATTATATTTTTCTTATTATGATGACTCAAAATCCTAGTGGTAACAATACTAGTTATTCATTAGCTTTTGAAGGCCGTATGTTGACTAGAAAATAAATTAGATGAAGCAATAACTGTCAAACACAACCTAATAGCTCAAGTAGCAGCATGTCAACATGCAGCTCAAGTTCTAACATAGCAAACTACAAAACTTAGTTCCTTCCCCCATAATGGCTCAACCAAGAGTTTACAAACCCAATAAAAATATCTTTAAAAGAGTTAGACTTGAAGTAGAAAACTTTATAGAGACCTAGATCCAAAGAATTTTATTAATTTGTTCATATCCATTGAAGACTATCTCACATGACACAAACTAACTAGATTATGAAGAGTTAAATTTATTAAAAATAAGCTCAAAGGAGAAGCTAAAATTTGATTAAAGAAAATTAAATATATTGCTCATAATATTAATCAACCCATTAATAGCTGAGATACTATGAGCATAAAGTTGAAAGAAAAGTATCTGCTTTTTGACCATCACAAATACCTCAAGAGTTTTACCTATAAGCCAAACTTTTAGGTAAAGGGGTACTATAATCATCTCTTGTCATATTTGTGCTAAACCATTGGTCCATAGTCCTATAGTTTCAAGGATCTTGTCAAGTAAATTAAAAAGGAGAAAGTTTCTACAACTATGGAAGATCCTAGTTATATGTGCATATAAGATATGAAAATACCTCATGTTAACTCGCAGGATAGCATCACTGATAAGTCTATTTATTATCCCAATTTAACTATTAAAATAAATATTAATTACTTTAAATTTATTAAGAATTGATACTTTTTATGGATGTTTATAGAAAAGAAGCCTATAGATGGAAAGAGCTTGATTTTTGGAGTCCAATGATGTAAACGACGCTCAAATCAGATTCGATTTGCCCAAAAAGGAAGAAAGAGATGATTTTGCATGATTTTCAATGCAAACTAAGGCAGGTGATGTTGAACGGATGACTGAGAAATTTTCTCACAATATCTGAATGATCTTGAGCATCTGATTGACTCAAACTTTGATTAGGAGGAAACCCTAGACGAGCTCTATAAAAGGAGGACCTCAGGCAGTAGTTGGGAGGAGGAGTTTTTACAAAGCTCTTTTTATTCTTCTTTTATTTAGATTATTGTATTTAGGCCTGCGAAAGAAAAATTATGAAGGGGATGCTGGCAGCAGCAATGCATGGCTAGATTCCTTCAACTTGGGATGATGATGAAGCATGTAATCAGGTTTTATCTTTCTTTTTGTTCTTAATTTCTATGCAATAAAAATTATGCTCTTCTTTATTATATCTTTTGAGTTATTTTTTGATTGAGGTTTTAATTTGGCATACACGGCTGTACCCTCTATCGACGTACCGTGATCTCAGGATACGGTACGTGCCTAAGAGAGACAGATCGTAGTATGATAGATTAGACCCTTAACCTTGTAATTATTAGATAGTTTATACTCTAAGCGGACGTACCATTATCTCCTAATACGGTCTGTGCCTGACAAGAGATAAATTATTTTAATTTTAAATTTGTAAAAATTATTACTATTGCAACATTAAAAAAGAAGATAAAACCTATTTGCATGGTGGATTCGGATTCCTAGGTTGCTTCTTCTGCTATTTGAATTTCATTAATTAATTAGTTATTATCTTTTAATAACCGCTATTCTTAATATAATCCTTTATAAATAAATTTTCTTTTTCTCTTTCATAAATAATTGCCCTGATCCCCGAGGATACGATCCTGATTCACCACTAGCTATAGTAGTGAGTAGGTTTTATTTTTGACCGCCAATGATAGCGATCAAATTTTGGCGCCGTTGCCGGGGATCCAGGCACGATTACTTCATGAAAAAAAATAAAAAAATAAAAAATTATTACAAATTTTTTCTTAATTTTATTTTATTTTTTATTTTTTATTATTTCATTATTATTTTTGCTTCTATATAAAAGAAAAGAGTTAAAAAAATCCTTTTTTATTGAATAGTTATTGCTCTTTTTAGCTTATTGCTTCTTTTTATATAGTTACATGAATTGTTAGATTTTCTTATTTTCTTTTTAACATAAAAAAAATTACTTTCCTTCTTATCATAAATTCACTTTTAACCTAATCAACTTTTTCTTTTAATTAACTTACCTTAAAAGAACATGAAATAAAACCCTAAGACACTTTCCATAAAAGATAATTAATTTGAGAAAACAAAATAATAATAATAATAATAAATAAATAAATAAAAATAAAGTATAATAAAAATAAAAATAAAATATTTTATTTCTATGCTTAGATTGACTTAGGTAAATTTATTTTCTACAAAACTTAAAATTCTTTCATTCACATCTCATAATTTATTAGGAAATTAGAAACCTAATTACAAAAATCTTTTTTTTAAAAAGTAATTATATTAATTTTGTTTGATAATTTCAAGAGGTGGACATCTACTTGTTGAATAACATTTTCATAATTAACTTTAAGGGCACAAACCCCTAATCAAGATAAGGTGGGGATTTCATCACCCTTCCTTGGCCCACAAACCACATCCTTCATTTTGTATTAACCTATGTTGACCCAGATTGTTTTTGATGATTGCAAAACAAATTAAGCAATTCTAAGATTGATACAGAAAAGTTCAATCGCCTTGCAAGTAAGTATCTTCATGCAAAATCGACTGGTAAGAAAGTACTTCATTTAATTTGCTTTGAATATGATTATTAGCCTTGGAGTTAACTGGTTAGCTAGCTTGCTAGTCTATTTAGCTAACTGGCACGACTTTCAGCTAGCTGGGAAAGTTTCACAATGTATAGGCCGAACCATCTTGCATTTTAGCTAGCTGTCTAGTTAGCTTGTTAGCTAGCTGAAGTTTCTTCAGCTAACTAAAACACTTGTCTTAGTAAGATTGAATGCCCTCTTTCTTCAGCTAACTGGTGAGTTAGTTTGTTAGCTAGCTGAAGCTCTTTCGGCTAACTAAAGAACTTGTCTCAGGTGCCTGGCCGAACGTCCCTTTATTTTAGTTAACTAGTGAGCTAGCTGGTTAGCTAGCTGGAATTCCATCAGCTAACTAAAATTCCTGTCACAATGGTTTGGCCGAACACCCTTCCATTTTAGCTTGCTGGCTGGATGTCTTGTTAGTTAATTGTAACTCCTTCTAGCTAGCTGATGTTTCTTTTAGTTAATTGCTTAGCTAACTATTTTTCACAGGGAATGTTGCAGCCGAATGGATTTAAATTTTAGTTAACTGGAGAGCTAGCTGCCGGTTGGCTAGTTAGCTGGAGAGTTAGCTACTTTATTCAGTCGACTGGCTGCCTTTTTGCTCAGTTAGCTGGAGAGCTAACTAAGCTGGATGGATAGCATATTATTTTTGCTTCTAGTTAGCTCGTGAGCTAACTGACCATTCTTTAGTTAGCTATTCAGCTAACTAGCTATCCTATCTCTCTCCTGCAGCCGTTTAGATTTCAAATGGAGTTAGCTGGCAAGTTAGCTGCCGAGCTAATTAACATGCTACCTCAGAATGTTTCTTTTGTTATGACCTCTCTGGTTAGCTAACTAATTAGCTAGCTGGGGGTTATTGCTTTACTCTTGGACGATGGCATTCATTTCTCAGCTACCTGGAGCTTCTCTCTTTCAGTCCACTGCCGCCTAAAGCTTTTAAAGAGTTTTCTTTCTCTCTTTCTCTCTCTATTGCTATTTCAAGCTATAGTTAACTTTTGATTTTTGAATTTTTACAGTGCTCATCCTTCCTCAAATGGAGATCTGCATTCAATGCTTAAGGGAAACATATTTAACGGTTATATTTTCTTCCCGTTATTATTTCCATTTATTTCTTATGTATCTAATGATATTTTCTTGTTAGATGGTTATAAATAGCTGGGATTAGAAGCACACCCTACGATGATTTTTGAAAAGAAATTTCAAAGAGAGAAAAATCCAAGAAAAGAGCCTTCATTGAATATTTGTTGAGTGGTTGTTGTGCATTCAAGCTCATTCCTTGCTCCGAAAGGTCGTCCGAATCATTGAAGCTTTTCAAGCATTCAAGACTTCAGCTGCTTCAACCTAGTTCATTTATTGCTGAGTTTATTGCTTCAAAAAATTGTAAAGTATATTCTGAATATTTGCTCTTTGTAGGAGCTTCTTCTTTACATACTCTGATTATCTTGTAAAAGGGTTAGTGAACCCTGGTTTGTTGGCTTCCTTGTGCCATTTAAACAAGAGGACTAGCCTAGGTTTGGCTAGGGGTTTTTGGCTGCCTTGTGCCGTATAAACAAGAGGGCTAGCCTGGTTCAGCTAGAGGTTGTAATCGTTGTGATACGATTAGTGGAATTCCCAAAGGTTTTGGGGAGTGGATGTAGGTGCTGAGTTTGGCACCGAACCACTATAAACTCTGTGTGTTTGTGGTTGATTCCTTATCTACTATTATTATTCTGTGCACCCCACTTCACCGCTGCAAATCTAAATTAGGGTTAAAAGCACATTCATCTGCATAGCTATTAAATTTTTTAAATAACCCAATTCACCCCCCTCTTGGGTTACTACATCTGGGCAACAAGTGGTATCAGAGCAGCGTGCTCTTGATTTCTATAGCTTTGATTAGCTTGGAGCCAAAGATCAATAGTAATCCCAATGAATTCCATGTTGATTGAGGGACAATCAACTAATAGACCACCTTTGTTCAATGGAACAAACTACACATATTGGAAAGCACGAATGAAAATCTTCATTCAAGCACTAGATTATGATTTATGGGGAATCATAATTAATGGACCTCACACACCCACTATTATGATTGAAAATGTCAATATTGCAAAACCTGAATCTGAATGGGATGAGCAAGATAAGAAATTAGCTCAATTAAATGCTAAGGCTATGAATGTTCTTTATTGCTCGCTTGATGCAAATGAGTTTAATCGCATATCTACATGTATGTCTGCTAAGGAAATATGGGATAGACTTGAAGTCACCCATGAGGGTAAATCAAGTCAAGGAATCCAAAATAAATATGCTTGTTCATAAGTATGAATTATTTAAGATGGACCCTGCTGAAAATATCACTGATATGTTTACTAGATTTACTGATATCATTAATGGTTTGAAAAGTTTGGGAAAATCTTATGCTAACAGTGATCTAGTTAGAAAAATTTTAAGATCTTTACCTAGATCATGGGAAGCAAAAGTCACTGCTATTCAAGAAGCAAAAGATCTCAACAACTTATCACTTGAAGAGTTGGTTGGTTCTTTGATGACTCACGAACTTCAGCAACGACAACATATTGATGAAGATGATTCAAAGAAGAGAAGGACCATGGCATTGAAGAGTGCAACTCAAGAAGATGAGAGTGAAGAAACCACAAGTGATAGTGAGAAAGATGATGATATGCACTTATTTCAAGAAAATTTAAGAAGTTCATGAAGAAAAAGAGATTTGGAAAAAGAAAGCATTTTGTCAAAGGAGATCATAGCAAAGATAAGGAAAAGAGTGAACCTCCAACATGCTATGAGTGTAAGAAGCCTGGACACATCAGACCGGATTGTCCACTATTAAAGAAGGCATCTAGAAAAATAAAGAAAAAGGCAATGATGGCCAAGTTGGAGCGACAGTGAAGCTACAGAGTTTAGAAAATGAAGATGAAAACTGAAGTTGCTAATGTTTGCTTCATGGTTGAAATGTATGCAGGTGTGTCTTGCAACCCGAGCAATTAAAAGACATGGTACTTGGACAGCGGGTGCTCAAGACACATGACCGGTGATGAATCACAATTCATCACTTTGGAAGCAAAAGATGGAGGTGTTGTTACTTTCGGTGATAATGGCCAAGGAAAAATAATTGGCATTGGAAAAATAGGTATCACACCTCATGCTTATATTGATAATGTTTTGCTTGTGAAAGGACTGAAACATAATTTACTTAGTATTAGTCAATTATGTGACAAAGGATTTAATGTTACATTTGAATCATCCTTATGCATTGTTAAAAATCCTGCTAATGAAAACATGAAATTTGTTGGTCAAAGGCATGGTAATGTATACATTGTTAATTTAAATGATTTGCATGATCAGAATGTTGATTGCCTAGTTGCTACTAACAATAAAACTGATAATAGTTGGTTATGGCATCGTAGGCTAGCTCATGCAAGCATGGATTTACTATCTAAATTAATTAAAAAGGATTTAGTACATGGTTTGCCAAAACTTGTTTTTGAAAAAGATAAGATTTGCAATGCTTGTCAATTTGGAAAACAAACCCGAGTTTCTTTTAAATCAAAGAATTTTATTTCAACCACTAGACCATTGGAGCTCTTGCACATGGATTTATTCGGTCCTACAAGAACCACTAGTCTAGGAGGTAAAAGATACGGTTTCGTTATTATTGATGATTTCTCTCGCTTTACATGGGTTTTATTTCTATCTAGTAAAGACGAAGCATTTCAGCATTTCAAAAATTATTTAAAAGAATTACAAATGAAAAGAATTCTTCTGTTTTATCAATACGAAGTGATCATGGAAAAGAATTTGAAAATAAATCTTTTGAAGAATTTTGTAATGAAAATGGAATTGAACATAATTTTTCTGCACCAAGAACACCACAACAAAATGGAGTAGTTGAAAGAAAGAATAGAACATTAGAGGAAATGGCGCGTACCATGTTGTGTGAAAGCAATCTTCCTAAATATTTTTGGGCAGAAGCTATTAACACTGCATGTTATGTTTTAAATCGTGCATTAATCAGACCTGTTTTGAAAAAGACTCCATATGAACTTTGGAAAGGAAGAAAACCTAATATAAGTTACTTTCATGTTTTTGGATGTCGATGTTTTGTATTAAATAATGAAAATCAAACCTTGATAAATTTGATGCTAAGTCTGATGAAGGAATTTTTCTCGGATATTCTTTACATAGTAGAGCTTTTAGAATATTTAACAAAAAGACTTTAGTAGTTGAAGAATCAATTCATGTTATCTTTGATGAATCTAATGATCTTCCATCAAGGAAGGGAAAAGGTATAAATGATGCAGATGACATTGAAGATCAATTCAAGGACATCACATTAAAGGACAAGAACGATACACAAGAGGTAAGTGAAGAAGAGAACGCTGACCTACCTGAAGCCTCACAAGGTAATGATGAATTAGAAAGAGGATGGAGGTATGTTCTTAGTCACCCTAAAGATCTAATTATTGGTGATCCTTCTCAAGGAGTGAGAACTAGATCATCATTTAGAGATGCATGTAATAATTTAGCATTTGTATCTAAAATTGAACCTAAATGTTATGATGATGCTAAAAATGATGTTGATTGGATTAATGCCATGCATGAGGAACTTAACCAATTTGAAAGAAATAATGTTTGGACTCTTATTGAAAGACCTCATGATCATCAAATTATTGGAACTAAATGGGTTATAGAAACAAATTAGATGAACATGGTAATATAATTAGAAATAAGGCAAGATTAGTAGCTAAAGGTTATAATCAAGAAGAGGGAATTGATTTTGATGAAACTTATGCCCCTGTTGCTAGATTAGAAGCTATTAGATTACTTCTTGCTTATGCTTGTTATATGAATTTTAAATTATATCAAATGGATGTTAAAAGCGCTTTCTTGAATGGATATATTGCTGAACAAGTTTTTGTGGAACAACCACCCGGATTTGAAAATCATTTGTTTCCAAATCACGTTTTCAAATTAAACAAAGCTTTGTATGGTTTGAAACAAGCCCCCCGGGCATGGTATGAAAGATTAAGCAAATTCTTGATTAGTAAAATTTTATTCGAGGAACTGTGGATACAACTTTATTTATTAAAAGACAAAATAAAGATATATTAGTTATTCAAATCTATGTTGATGATATCATATTGGTGCCACTAATGAATCTTTGTGCAAAGACTTTGCTAAGCTTATGCAGGGAGAGTTCGAGATGAGTATGATGGGTGAGCTGACCTACTTCCTCGGACTTCAAATTAAACAAAGCAAAGATGGGATCTTCATAAGCCAATCCAAATATACCAAAGAAATGATCAAGAAGTTTGGCATGGAGACATCCAAGAGTATCGGTACCCCTATGAGCTCATCATGTAGACTTGAATCTCATAATTCTGAAAAATCTTGATTTAAAATTATATAGAGGCATGATTGGATCATTATTATATTTAACTGCTAGTAGCTAGATATTTTATTTAGTGTTTGCATGTGTGCTAGATATCAAGCAAATCCTAAAGAATCACACTTGCTTGCTGTTAAAAGAATATTTAAATATTTAAATGGAACAATCAATTTGGGTATATGGTATGACAATCTAGCATTGACTTAATAGGATACACTGACTCAGACTTTGCTGGATGTAAATTAGATAGGAAATCAACCACTGGAACTTGCCAGTTTCTAGGTGTTAACTTAATTTCATGGTTTAGCAAAAAGCAAACTTCAGTAGCACTATCTACGGCCGAGGCCGAGTATGTTGCAGCTGGGAGTTGCTGTGCTCAAATCTTGTGGATTAAGCAACAACTAGAAGATTATGGTATTAAACAAAAAGCCATACCTATAAAATGTGATAATACAAGTGCAATTAGTTTAACTAAAAATCCTATTCAACATTCCAGAACTAAACATATTGAAATAAGACATCATTTAATTAGAGATCATGTTAACAATGGAAATGTTGTTATTGAATTTTTAAATACTGAAAAACAAATTGCTGATATTTTTACTAAGCCACTTGATGAAACCAAATTTTATGAAATCAGAAGAGAATTAGGGATGCTTGATCCAACCATTTAATGAATTATTTGAATGATATGAAATCTAAAAGTTATGACATCTTTAAATCACATCAATCAAATGAATTTCATGTCAAAATTAATTGCTTGTTGTCAAGCTTTATGTCTTTTCAAATTAATAAAAGGCATGTTGTTTGATTTCACCCAACCACCGACATTTAAAAGGTTTTATTGATGGCAGCTAACTGACCAGCAACCAAACAGTCACCTAACCAGTTAACCATCAAGCCCATTCTCTATATAAACTTTTCTCCTCATGTCTCCCTTCAAAATCAAGCCGTCTCCTTCAACTCTCCTCCAACCGAGCGTCTTCTCCTCTCTTCTCTCACTTTCAATCCTCTTCATTCCTTCCATCAAATCCTTCCTACCATTCAACCTACTAATCTATCTAGAAGAAGTTGATGGCTCCCAAGAAGAAGGCCATCGCTAGAGATGACGATTGTGCCAATCTTCGCCGGAAGTCTTCCACGTCTTCTACTCAAATCAACTCCCTACTTGCTTCAAAATCATTTGTTCATGGAGGTTAGTAGACTTTAACTTTTTAAAGCAAGAAGGATTCAAAATTGGTAATCTGTTAGTTAAACAAGGATGGGATAAGCTTTTATCTACCAAAAGACCTATTTATCCTGAACTTATTAGAGAATTTTATGAAAATATTTCTTTTGGTAATGGAACTATCTCTTCCATTGTGAAAATGACTAAAATAGACCTAGACGGTAAAACACTAGGATCTGCTTTGAAAATTCCATCTGAAGTTTCCTAGAGATTCTTCCTAGTGAATGCGGATATAAGATTGGCCTAATCCTTAATATGGACGATACTGAAGCTAGTAAGATTGAAACATTAGATGCAAATATGTTATCTGTTGAAAACTGGCTTTTCCATAGTATCATTGCTAAGATTCTTGCCCCTCGTGCTGGATCATTTAATGTGGTAAACGATAGGGACATTTGCATAATGTATGATATCTTAATGGAAGACCCTGTAGATTTACCTGAATTAATGATGACTGTTATGAGAGAATCTATGTCCAAAGCTAAGGCTGCTTTGCCCTACGGAATGTTTCTCACTTATGTTTTTGAATTTTTCAATGTCAAACTTAAAGGAGAAACTGCAGTTGCATTACGTCACTCTGACATTTTTAATGCTCATTCACTGCACCGTATGGATTTTGCTAAGAGGGATGGTATTTGTTAAAAATTAGATCTAGAACAGACAATCTAGTATGCCACCTCCTACTGTGAATCAACCTGCCTGTTCCTCTCAAAACTTTTTCACTTATGACTTTAGCCAACCTAATCCATATCTTGCTGCTATGACAGCTGACCAAAACCCTTTTCTTCCTGATCCACCCAAAATCAATGTTTCTGGATCATCTTTTCGCCATGACAACCCTGCTCCTGCTCCTATTCCAACTGTTAGATTATGATGATCAACTCCATCATATTATCAATGAATTGACCCTTGCCACTTCTAGTCGAAACTCTGGTGACAGTGCTTCTTCCGTCAATGATCAGACTCTTGTACCACATATCTTCTCTGTTTTTGAAAACATGTCTGAATTTAAACTCATTCTTAAAGGCTTGTTCATGATGTGAACATTCTTAATAGGAGAGTTTTTCACCATAACGAATCTGTCATGGAACGAATTCTGAAGGAGGTAAATTTACTTAAAAGCAAGCTTGAAAACTTTGAGACCAAGGCTGAGTGGGTAAAGTATCAAATGAGATCGAACCAGACCCAGACCCAGGATGCTACAAATGTAGTTGACCATTGGACTGGAACCCTCTCTAGGCTGAGCTAACTCATGGAGATTCTTATCACTAGTTCTGCAGTCTCTGTGCCTGATGCTTCTTTCTCTCATCCATACCTTTTCACTCCACCGGCACGGCCTTCCTCCGTCAAGCCTGAATCGTCAAGCAAGCCAAATGTTTCAGTGCATATTTCTTCAGCTAATGACGACAAGTGATTGTACTTAACTAATATGTTTTGTAGTTTTTGAACAAACTTGTTGTGCTTGTTTATGTTTATGCTCTATGACTTAGAATAATGACACGTAATATCTATTGTCTTGTACTAATCTGCATGACTGTTTTAATTATGGTTATGTAATGAATGTTAACATCTCCTTGATCCTTTATGCTTAAAGTTATTGCAAGACTCTTCAAACTTCTTTTTGATTAATGACAAAAAGGGGGAGAAGAATGTTGCTTGCATACATTAAGGAATGGAGTAAAATAGTAACTACATATATTCAGGAGGAGAAAAGAAAAGGATTTCACTTATTTATTTTGACAGGGGAGAAATTAATGTTTTTGATTACTCCTATTTACTTATTAAACTTCCATATGTACACTTGCTCTTTATATGCTTAAAGGTTTTGTCATCATCAAAAAGGGGAGATTGTTGACCCCAGATTGTTTTTGATGATTGCAAAACAAATTAAGCAATTCTAAGATTGATACAGGAAAGTTCGGTCGCCTTGCAAGTAAGTATCTTCATGCAAAATCGACTGGTAAGAAAGTACTTCATTTAATTTACTTTGAATATGATTATTAGCCTTGGAGTTAACTGGTTAGCTAGCTTGTTAGTCTATTTAGCTAATTGGCACGACTTTCAGCTAGCTGGGAAAGTTTCACAGTGTATGGGCCGAACCATCTTGCATTTTAGCTAGCTGTCTAGTTAGCTTGTTAGCTAGCTGAAGTTTCTTCAGCTAACTAAAACACTTGTCTCAGTAAGATGGCTGAACGCCCTCTTTCTTCAGCTAACTGGTGAGTTAGTTTGTTAGCTAGCTGAAGCTCTTTCAGCTAACTAAGGAACTTGTCTCAGGTGCCTGGCTGAACGTCCCTTTATTTTAGTTAACTGGTGAGCTAGCTGATTAGCTAGTTGGAATTCCATCAGCTAACTCAAATTCCTGTCACAGTGGTTTGGCCGAACACCCTTCCATTTTAGCTAGCTGGCTGGATGTCTTGTTAGTTAACTATAACTCCTTCTAGCTAGCTGACGTTTCTTTTAGTTAACTGCTTAGCTAACTATTTTTCACAGGGAATGTTGCAGTCGAATGGATTTAAATTTTAGTTAACTGGAGAGCTAACTGCCAGTTGGCTAGTTAGCTTGAGAGTTAGCTACTTTATTCAGTCGACTGGCTGCCTTTTTGCTCAGTTAGCTGGAGAGCTAACTAAACTGGACGGATAGCATAGTATTTTTGCTTCTAGTTAGCTCGTGAGCTAACTGGCCATTCTTTAGTTAGCTATTCAGCTAACTAGCTATCCTATCTATCTCCTGCAGCCGTTTCAATTTCAAATGGAGTTAGCTGGCGAGTTAGCTGCCGAGCTAACTAACGTGCTGCCTCAGAATGTTTCTTTTGTTATGACCTCTCTGGTTAGCTAACTGATTAGCTAGCTGGGGGTTATTTCTTTACTCTTGGACGATGGCATTCATTTCTCAGCTACTGAAGCTTCTCTCTTTCAGTCCACCGCCGCCTAAAGCTTTTAAAGAGTTTTCTTTCTCTCTTTCTCTCTCTATTGCTATTTCAAGCCATAGTTAACTTTTGATTTTTGAATTTTTACAGTGCTCATCCTTCCTCAAATGGAGATCTGCATTCAATGCTTAAGGGAAACATGTTTAACGGTTATATTTTCTTTCCTTTATTATTTCCATTTATTTCTTATGTATCTAACGGATATTTTTTGTTAGATGGTTATAAATAGCTGGGATTAGAAGCACACCCTACGATGATTTTTGAAAAGAAATTTCAAAGAGAGAAAAATCCAAGAAAAGAGCCTTCATTGAATATTTGTTGAGTGGTTGCTGTGCATTCAAGCTCATTCCTTGATCCAAAAGGTCGTCCAAATCATTGAAGCTTTTCAAGCATTCAAGACTTCAGCTGCTTCAACCTAGTTCATTTATTGCTGAGTTTATTGCTTCAAAAAATTGTAAAGTATATTCTGAATTTTTTCTCTTTGTAGGAGCTTCTTCTTTACATACTCTGATTATCTTGTAAAAGGGTTAGTGAACCCTAGTTTGTTGGCTTCCTTGTGCCATTTAAACAAGAGGACTAGCCTAGGTTGGCTAGGGGGATTATCTTGTAAAAGGGTTAGTGAACCCTAGTTTGTTGTCTTCCTTGTGCCATGAAACAAGAGGACTAGCCTAGGTTTGGCTAGGGGTTTTTGGCTGCCTTGTGCCGTATAAACAAGAGGGCTAGCCTGGTTCGGCTAGAGGCTATAATCGTTGTGATACGATTAGTGAAATTTCCAAAGGTTTTGGGGAGTGGATGTAGGTGCTGAGTTTGGCACCGAACCACTATAAACTCCTGTGTGTTTGTGGTTGATTGCTTATCTACTGTTATTATTCGGTGCACCCCACTTCACCGCTGTAAATCTAAATTAGGGTTAAAAGCACATTCATCTGCATAGCTATTAAATTTTTTAAATAACCCAATTCACCCCCCTCTTGGGTTACTACATCTGGGAAACAACCTAAACCTTTAACTCTAAAATCAACTAGACATCAGCCCCTAAGGAACTCGAGCTCAATAGGACAATGCACCTAAAAGAGTTAGACCGGATCGAGATTGACTGCTTAACTGGTGTCCAGAAAAGGAAAGGAAAGTGGTTACTTAATTGGTTCTGTTCGCTTACCTAGTAAGCAACAGGGGACCCCCATTGACCTTACCCTTAACTGGCTAGTTGATTAGCTAATTTTTGACTTGGAGGGCTCCAAGGCGGTCTTGGAAGTTAGGAGCTGTCTAGATCTAGGGTAAACCTAGAGTAGAGAGTCTAATCTTTGTTAACTTGATTGCTAAGCATTATTAAACCCTAATTAAATTATTCATTGCTCTTAGTTCTAAGAATCTTTTAGGATATTTTTTTTAGAATCTTCTTCTTTCTCTTCTATTATAATAAAAATAAAATAAAATAAAATAAAAAACTAAATTACTGTTTGCTTTAGAGTTATTGGTAGGGTGTATGTTTGATCGCCGATCATTACAACCCAACCTTATACCCTTAGATCACGAGATAGAAAGAACTTTTAGAGAAAACAGACTCAGAATTATGGATCCTAATAACAAAAATAATCCACCATGATAGTTAAAAGAGTATTTCACTCCTTCAAGGTATACCTACTCTCCTTGCATTCAAGTGCCTCCAGTAGAGGCTGTCCAATATGAAATTAAGTCAAGTGTAATCCAAATGTTACCATCTTTCTATGGACTTACAAATGAGGATCCCTACAAACACTTGGATGAATTTTAGGAAATTTGCTCAACTATTAAGATTCAAAATTTTCTGATGAGGCACTTAAGCTTAAGTTATTCACTTTCTCCCTAAAAGATAGAGCCAAGTATTGGTTAAATTCACTAGATATTATAATTTCAACTTGGGACCAACTTCAGAGGGAATTTCTTAAGAAATACTTTCCTATAGGAAAAACGAATCAAATTAGAAAAGCCATAACCAATTTTTCTCAGTTAGAGGAAGAAATGTTTCATGAAACATGGGAGAGATTAAAAGAATTAACTAGAAAATGTCCGCACTATGCAATACCTAAATGGCAGTTAGTTCAATGTTTTTATGATGGATTGTCAGAAAGGCATCGATAAATGGTGGATGCCTCATGTGGAGGAACATTTATGCTAAAAAATGAACATGAGGCATGGCATCTTTTTGAAACTCTAAGTGAAAATTCTTGGTACCACATGTCTGCTGCCTGTAGAGATCCTCCCATAGAACCTAAAAGAGGGGGAATATACAACATAGGTCAGTCTATAGACATCTCTATCAAAATTGAACTATCCAAAAAACTTGATCGAATTCTACAAGTTAGAAACAC
Organism: Calamus simplicifolius; assembly: GCA_900491605.1. Taxonomy (NCBI): domain Eukaryota; kingdom Viridiplantae; phylum Streptophyta; class Magnoliopsida; order Arecales; family Arecaceae; genus Calamus; species Calamus simplicifolius. The sequence continues at coordinate 209,352 of UESW01002108.1, read as the reverse complement.
CTCTTCCCCATCTACTCAATTATATGAGGCTTGTATAATCTGTTCGAGTCCGACCCATTCTATAGGTGAATGTCCAGCCGCATACCAATTTCCTGAGCTTATTCAAGAGCAAGCCTACCCAGCCCAAACCCGAATGGCTCCTAGATCAGAAATGATCCATATTCGAATACTTACAATCCTACCTGGCAAAATCATCCAAATTTTTCATGGAAACCCCAACCTATCATTAGTCCAACATCAATTAGGCCTAACCATTAGGAGACCCAATTTAGAAGCATGTCGTATTCACAATATCCAAGTGCTCCTCAACATTCACCAAATAATTATGATCCTACTTTCGAAGAGAGGGTGTTACAAGCATTGAAAGGGCTAGAAATGAATACTCATCTTCTTCACTCACATACACAATCCATTGCAAAACTAGAAACTCAAATAGGTCAACTAGCCACAGCATTCAGTAAAAGAGATTGGGATAAGCTACCGAGTCAGCCCGAAGCTAATCCTAGGGACCTAAACATCCAAGAATCAAAACAAGAAGCCCAAATTAACCGACTAAGTGTTATTCATACATTAAAATCTAAAAATAAATAGATAGCCTGGTGGGTATATAAAGAAGAAGAATTAGAAGTCCCACCACTTGAACAACTTAGCAAGCCTATTCAGCCCAAAACCCTGAGGTATCAGAGTCTAATGTAATGCCCAACCCACCAGCTGAGCCCATGTCAGAAGAAGATAAACAAAAAATTAGGGTTGTAGCACCATTCTCAAATAGACTTAAGTCTAATCAAAATTCAGCCCAATTCGATAAGATTTTAGAGGTCTTTAAGCAAGTTAAAGTGAACATCCCCTAACTGGACACGATCCAACAGGTCCCAGCCTATGCCAAATTTCTTAAGGATCTATGTACCAAAAAGAAGACCATCAATGTACCCAAAAGAGCCTTTCTGGCAACCAGTGTGAGCTCTTATCTATCAAACCATATGCCAGTAAAATACAAAGATCCAGGATCACCCACTATTTCATGCATTATGGGGAACACCCTCATAAATAGGGCTCTATTAGACTTAGGGACAAGTGTTAATATATTGGCATACTCTGTATATGAGCAACTATGGTTAGGAGAACTAAAGCCTACGAAAATGATCCTACAACTAGCTGATCACTCTTTGAAAGTACCCAAGGGACTAGTAGAGGATGTATTGATCAAAGTTGGTGCCTTTATCTACCCATTGGACTTTGTAATTTTAGAAACTGAACCGGTGACAAACCCAAAAAGCCACATCCCAATGATTTTAGGTAGACCATTTTTGGCCACAGCTAATGCCCTAATTAAATGTCGAAATGGATTAATGAAACTTTCCTTTGGGAATATGTCAATTGATCTTAATATTTTTAATCTTACCAATACACATCAAACGAGCAACTCAAATTATGTTCAGGATACTGTTTATGATCCAATTGACCTTAGTGGTAAAAGCTTGACCTAGAAACCTGCATAAACCAAGATGGGGAACAAATTAATGAGGTTGCTATAATTGAAGAAAAATCAAGATGGGAACTTCTAACTGAACCACTAGAGAAAGTATCTGAACCATTTCCCAAACCATCAATAAAGGAAGCACTGAAAGTAGAACTGAAACCACTTCCCAAGCATCTCAACTATGCATATCTAGGTCCATCAGAAACGTTGCCTATGATTATTTCAACTGAACTAGGCTCCTCACAAGAAGGGAAACTATTGAATGAGAATAAAGAAGCATTAGGATGGACCATGGCTAACATAAAAGGAATTAGCCCCTTGATCGTTCAACATAGGATTCACTTAAGAGAAAACCAAGCCTATAAGAGACCTCCAAAGAAAACTTAAACCAACCATGAAGGAAGTAGTAAGGGAAGAGATCATCAAACTCCTTGATAATGGTAATCAAAGTGAGCCATAACGTATGGCTGAAGATGTTAAACTTAACGCTTTTTGGGAGGCAACCCAAAATTTTTATGTTCTAACCTTTATTTCATGATTCTTATTTTTAGAAATAAGAGACAACTCTGCACGGTCACTCCTAACATTACAAGGCATATCTCGTCCAGGTGGTGTTTCTTCTTGTTTTATTCTTCTTACTTCATTGAGGACAATGAGAATTAAGTTGGGGGGTAAGAGAATCTTTTTAAAAAGAATATTTTAAAAACACCTTGGTATATTTTTGAAATTTTCAAAATTTGTGCTGTGAAAAAAAAAATTCTTGAGCAAAATTGACTAGAAAAAGGTAATAGAGTTAGAAAGTATTGGCTAATTACTGTAGAGAGCCAAGGAGTAGATTAGCTTGTTAGACTTTTAGTAACCTACTTAGGTCATCTAAAGGCTATTAGCACTTCCATTGTACATGCACACTAACGAGGTAAATTAGGTATTAGTTGTAAGGTCAATTGGAGATTCAATTATTACTGAAAATTGGTAATTGATATACACCCCAATGAGAGAAACTTGAATTTAAGGAAAGAGCTACCTGCCTGATAAAAAAATAAATATAAATAAAAAAATAAGTCTAAACATTGGTTTCCCATCGAGTAACCGGGCACCTTCGCCTAAGTAAGCATTGTTGTTCGCGTTAAAAAATGGGCAATGTGAAGATATCGCTAAAAAAATTAAAAATAAATAAATAAATAAATAATATATATCAGGCAGTGTGAAAGCTACTTCAGGTCATGTGCTTAATTTAAGGGTGTATAAAAGCTGCTCAAAGTAAGTGATAAGCGAAGATACTATTGTTTCTTACAAACTAGTACCGAAATGCTAAGTTAGCCATCACAAACATAAGTGCTGTAGATCTATAGATGAACTCTAAGAAAGTTTCTGATAGTTCTGACAATAAAATTTACTTCAGAAACTCAATACTTAGTTAGTGATACTGGCTATCTTCTTTCAACCTTAAGCCTAATTTAATTTTGCAAAAGAGAATTTTAGTGACCATGATTTTATTTTAATTACATTGCTGAGGGACTAGCAATGATTAAGTTGGGGGGTGTGATAAGTCTATTTATTATCCAATTTAACTATTAAAATAAATATTAATTACTATAAATTTATTAAGAATTGATACTTTTTATGGATGTTTATAGAAAAGAAGCCTATAGATGGAAAGAGCTTGATTTTTGGAGTCCAATGATGCAAACGATGCTCAAATCAGGATTCGGTTTGCCCAAAAAGGAAGAAAGAGATGATTTTGCATGATTTCCAATGCAAACTAAGACAGGCGATGTTGAACGGATGACCGAGAAATTTTCTCACAATATCTGAATGATCTTGAGCGTTTGATTAACTCCAACTTTGATTAGGAGAAAACCCTAGATGAGCTCTATAAAAGGAGGATCTCATACAGTAGTTGGGAGGAGTTTCTATAAAGCTCTTTTTATTCTTCTTTTATTTAGATTATTATATTTAGGCCTGGAGAGAAAAATTATGAAGGGGATGCTGGCAGCAGCAATGCATGGCTAGATTCCTTCAACTTGGGATGATGATGAAGCCTATAATCATGTTTTATCTTTCTTTTTGTTCTTAATTTCTATGCAATAAAAATTATGCTCTTCTTTATTATATCTTTTGAGTTATTTTTTGATTTAGGTTTTGATCTGGCATACACGGCCTGTACCCTCTATCGACGTACCGTGATCTTAGGATACGGTACGTGCCTAAGAGAGACAGATCGTAGTATGATAGATTAGACCCTTAACCTTGCAATTATTAGATAGTTTATACTCTAAGCAGATATGCCGTGATCTCTTGATACGGTCCGTGCCTGATAAGAGATAAATTATTTTAATTTTAAATTTATAAAAATTATTACTATAGCAACATTAAAAAAAGAAGATAAAACCTGTTTGCATGGTGGATTCGGATTCCTGGGTTGCTTCTCCTGCTATTTAAATTTCGTTAATTAATTAGTTGTTATCTTTTAATAACCTCTATTCTTAATATAATCGTTTATAAATAATTTTTCTTTTCTTTTTCGTAAAATAATTGCCCTTGATCCCCGAGGATACGATCCTGATTCACCACTAGCTATAGTAGTGAGTAGGTTTTATTTTTGACCGCCAACGATAGCGATCAATCACCATCCATTTTGCGAGGGCCAAATGATGCATCTTTACACTGGATTTTTTATATTATTGTAAACCTTTTGTTCTTAACATCCACAATAGCATATTCCTTAATTGTTGGGAAAATGATAAATGTATATTTTTAACACATTCAAGGTGCTATTATTTTACTCTCTTAAAGTACATAAAAAATAAATACAATACAAATACATGCTTCCTTCTACATGTTCAATATTATTTATTTGAATTACATAAACTATGCTAAATTCATCATCTCATCTCTTTTTTATTTGGCGGGATGCATTCATTATTAGATCAGAAACCTCTGCATCAGTACTAGGATGGAAAATATCAAAGCTCATAAAATGTCCAAAAGTTAAGAAGAAAGCTCAAAATGAAGTTCAAGGACTCGTTGTAAACAAAGGAAAGGTGGAAGAGATTGGCATTAAACAATTTCATTATCTCAAGCTTATAATAAAGGAAGTTTTTCGATGCATCCCTCCCCTCCATTCCTACTCCCTCAAGAATGAATGCAGGATTGCAAAATTAATGGATGCAACATTCCTCAAAAAACAAGGATATATATAAATGCATGGGCTATTGGGAAGGACTCCAAATATTGGCAAGATGCTGAAGCATTTATTCCCGAAAGATTTGAAGACAATGATAACAAATAGAAGAGGGTACTCGCAGCTTATAAAATATATTATGGAGTGTGTCAATTATCGTATTTAAGAGAAAGGAGGATAAGGAATTGTACTTCACTATGACGATGCAGTCCTCAATGTGCAACATGCATTATCGTATACTTTAAACATCTTAGTAGATTTTTGTAATCAAATCCATTTTTACTTTGCTATTTCTCTGTGTAAACTTCTTTTGTGCTGATCTGTTGTAAATTTTTTTTGGTATCATTTTCTTTTATATTCTGCTAGATAATTATATCTTACCATACTCTAAATATTAGGATGGATCTCTTGCTCCAAACATAACCTAAATTTTTAGGAAACCATGTTAAATTTTGATATGCCATGTTAGTTTTATTTTCCATTATTTCTATTATTTTATTCAACTATTTTTGAATTTGTAACAATTCTTATATCGAAAAGTTTGACATGAACCAAGGGTCATGATTGGCATAAGAACCAAGATGAGTGGGATCCACCTTGGTCTGTATAAATCTCAAGTAATATGATAATCACATACAATTAATATCAAACCAAATTACAATCATCTTTAGTATATATGTTCATCAAAAAGGCATCTACACAAATATATGCATATATGTATTTATAACAACAAGAGAGTCAAAATAAATGGACTTTTGAAGATCGTTTTATATGGAAACTATGTTGCTCTATATATATAACTCAAGAGATATACAAAATGAAGTATCTAACCTAGAGGATGAGTGATACTAGGCCTATCCAAGCCAAAAAAAAATTCCTCTAAAAAAATGTGACTTGCCTACTAGATCAAGGGTTAGCTATAGAAAAAATATTTCTGTAGTGCGGATACCAAAGTTTGAAAGAGGCTTTAATCTAATTCAGTATGGCTTTAATTCTTTCATGTGTCCTGCAAATAGAGTAATAATTTTACTTCTTTAATTGGATTTGAGTCATGTAATTAAGGATTAATTTATTTGAATTTGGGTTCTTGAGTTCAATTAGGATCAAATTGGTCTTGTATTTAGTGAGTTTAGTAGTTGGATCCAAGAGAAGTATGGAATTGAATTCAAGGTAAGCAAGTAAGCTTGAAGATTGGTTGCATTAAACCACTCCAACAAATCAATCTAAGATGGACGCCACTTCAGCAAGCATTGTTGGATGCAATATCAATCTCTTGGTGTACACCTTATCATGCCACATCATCACAAGCCACATCACCAAGGAGAATTCAAATTCAAAGGAGCCGACCACTTTTCTCTCCTCTTCTTAAGCTTAGTTATAAGTTGTTTCAACCCTCCACCCTTATAGCTAGCTCAGGTTGCAACTTCTCATGAAAAGCTCCATATAATTCAAATTTTTAAAAGTCTCTTGGAGGCTTATAAATACCACTTCAAGCTCGCTTGTAAAATTAACAAAGAATAAAAGTTGAATTTATTTTCTTTCATTTTTGTTAGCAAATGTCCTCCAGAAGGGAGTGGGTGAGAGGCCCTTAGCTACTTCAAGAAAGTCATATCCATGCCAAGATCCATTAGCCATTCTCCATTCCATTCTACCATCCCATCCCATCTTTGAAGGTGCAAGAAGACTCCATAAAGAAGGCCAGCCAAGCTACCTTCAATCTGCCAAGCTTTATCTCAACTTCAACCTTCCCTTCCTCTTCCTTCATTTCATTAATATTCTACCTTTTCTTTGTGTTCTTAACTCTAAATTTGGTTTGTGTAGGATCCCCGAGATTTTTTAGGTTCCAAAGAAGAAGGTCTTCCATGACAAGAAATAGATACAAGAACTCCTGCAACTAGAGAAATCTCCTTGACATCTAAAAACTTTATCCTTGAGTGTAATCCTTTCAATCTCTGATAGATCAATGACCGGGTACCCCCCTTTCAATATTTTTTTATCTAAAAATTAGAGTAACTAAGCCCTATCTTGTGTGGTTTCTTAGCCACAAAGGTCCTTTCTCTTTACTATTTTGAAGGATTCTCATCCAAGTCTAGTTTAACATGCAAATCCGTTCATAAAATTTTTGCTCTTTTACATGAAAATGTAGCCTAGCTTCACTTCATTTTTCATTTAGTTATTACTATCTCTCCCATATTGCATCATTCCATTTCATTCATCATCAAATTGGTATCAGAGCATGGTAGGTTAGGGCATATTTTTTCATTTTCTGCATTTTTTGTTAATTTCTGCATATAGAACATAGGGCTAAAATTTCATTCATTTAAGGATGGATAGATGGAGTTCTTTCCTACTCTTGTAAATTTTAGCTCATATTAGACTCTAAAATTAAGTCGTGCTAATTCAAACCAGATCTGAAAACTTTTTCAATGGGTTTTAGATCTGAGGTTTCTTTTAACATTTGCATAAGTTTTCATAACTTTAATTCTAGGTTTCACGCCTCCTGAGCGGGATATACTTTTCAAAACCCAGAAAGGTATACTATCCATCCATGGGAATAATGAGCTACAATCAGATGTGAGGTATTTTATTAAAAGTTTAATGTACTAATGCTTGCTTGATGAATGTTGCATGTATGTGCCAAGTAATTGCATGATTGCATGAAAGTTTTCTTTCTAGCACATTAGCACCTAAATTTTGGCCACATTTTAAATTTAAAGTTTTTATCTAAGAAAACTTAGAATTTAAAATTTAAAATTTAAAATTTGAATTCTAAAATTTGAAATGTGAAATTCAAATTTAAAATTTAAATTTAAAATTTAAAATTTAAATTCTTGTTTAGTTAAGTTATAACTTGTTTGAAGTTACATTCATAATTAGTGTAGTGACATTGCTTTGTTGCATGCCATCATTTGCATAAGCTATTTTAAGGGCACTTCAATCACAAGATAAGGGAAGGATTTTATCATATTTTCTTAGTCCAAAACCCACAATCCTTCATGTACGAACCCAAGCCTCTAAGTAAAAGAAAGTGGTAATCTAATTTACTCTAGTGAGCTAGGGACGCCCACAAAGTGGGTTCGAACTAGTGTCAAGTCAGTGTAGACATCTTTTCTGCATGTGCTTGTGCATTTGGTGTCTAAGACAAGTGGTTCAGGGATAAGAGCCCGAAGGAAGGTGAGTTGGTCCACTTACCTGGCTAATTTTAATTGGTATCTTAGCAAGCAACGAGGGACCACCACCAACCTTACACTTACGTGGCCAGGTGCAAAGTTACTACAGTCTAGATGTCACCTTGACTAAACATCTGATTTGGGCTTCTAGGTCTAGCACACCCTAGAACGAGTCCATTTGCATTATATGATAATTAGATCAGGGACCACATACCAGCACAATTCAGTCAACCCAGTGTAGCCATGGACTCAAATCTAGAAGCTTTAATGAGGACTATGACTGAGTAGTATAATCAATTGAACATTAGGTTTGACCAGATGCAAGAAAGGATTGATTCCTTAGAAGAATCCCATATGACTCCTGCTGAGCCTTAATCACCCAGAATGACACCTCTGAATCCTAGAGTCTAATGTCCTAAACCTATTATGAAACCCCACTAAATAAGACCTCATCATGACTACATTGATCAAGATGAAAGAGCCCTTAGGAGTATGACTTGATGCACTCACTTTTGATGGGAACCTAAACCCTAAGGTGTACATAGATTGAGAGGAGATATGGACCAATATTTTGAATGGCATAAAATATCAGAGGACAAGAAGTTTAAATTTATCAAGCTTAGGCTAATCGACAAGCTAGGTTGTACTGGAAAAATGTTGAGCAACTATGTAGGCAAAGAGGAGACATGCCAATAGGTACTTGGAGAGCCATGAAAATCAAGCATAGGAAGAAGTACCTACCTATTTCCTATAAGCAAAGGTTATTGGACCAATGGCAACAGCTAAGTCAAGGAAATAGGCCTGTGTCGGAATACATTACTAAGTTTGATGAATATGTTATGCGATATAGTATTGTTGAATCAGAAGCTGTAATCCTATCTAGATTTAGAGCCAGTTTAAGAAAGAGATTTAGAGAGAACTGTTCCTTAGAGAAGTCCATGACTTAGAACAAGCATACCATGTAGCTAGGAACTTCGAAAGATTCCAAAGAGTATCATTTATTCGTCGACCTGAACCCAATAAAATGAGTGCCAAGCTAAAGGCCTAATTCAAGCCAGACTCACTTTAGCTGACCCATATCCAATACTCCTTTAGTCCAAAAGATTGATAAAGAAAAGAGTCCAAAAATCCAAAGGAGTAATACTCAAAACATACACTGTTTTAAATGTAATAAGATAGGTCATTATGCGAGTCAATGTCCTACTAGAGCCTTGCATATGGGAGAAGTAGAGGAGGAAGTTGATGAATCAATTGAGAATTTTGAGGAAGAGATTTATGAAGCAGAAGTGAATCTAGCTGATGAGTATGATGGAGATAAAGAAGTTTTAGATTCGTTTGAGTTTTTAGGAGTTGTTAGATGTATCTTGACCCGGACCAAAGAGCAGGAAGACTGGCGTAGGATTAACATCCTGTAAATTTTATCAAAATAGGGAAGAAAGTGTGCAAAATCATTATAGATAGTGGGAGTTGTGTCAATGCAATTTCAACTAATACTGTTAAGAGTTTAGGATTACCTGCTGATTTTCATCCTAATCCTTATAAGGTTTTCTGGATAGATTCCACTTTGATATCGATCAAGTTTAGATGTTAAGTTCAGGTGCAATTCCAGTCATACCTAGAGAAGTTTGGTGTGATATACTTTCAATGGGGGTTAGTAGCATTATTCTTGGCAGACCTTAGCTATATGATCGTGATGCTACTTTATTCGGTCGATCTAATTCTTATTCCTTTAATTTTAATGGAAAGAAGATAGTTATAAACCCTTCTCCACCCAAGGACAACAATAAGAGAGGGTCTAGTAACTTGAAGAAAAAGAAATAGGGGTTGCATTTGATGAATGATAAAGATTTAGAAAAGAAAATTAATGAAGGTTCACCCATTTGGATCCTAAATTTTAAGAGAGTTTCAAGATGTCTTTCCTGAAGATCTACCTGATCATCTTCCACCACTTAGGAATATCTAATATGCCATAGATTTAGTCCTGACGCTACATTACCGAATCTACCACATTATAGGATGAACCCTAGTGAGCATGTTGAGTTACAAAAATAAGTTGAAGAACTCCTCCAAAAGGGATTCATTAGGGAAAGTTTGAGTCCGTGTGCTGCACCCACATTATTGACCCCTAAGAAAGATGGCACTTGGAGGATGTGTGTAGATAGTCGTGCCATTAACAAGATCATAACTAAGTATAGGTTTTCTATATCCCGTTTAGATGACATGCTAGATATGATGATCGGGGCAATAATATTTTCAAAGATTGACCTTAAGAGTGGCTATCATCAGGTTAGGATTAGACTTGGGGATGAGTGGAAGACTGCGTTTAAGACTAAGGAGGGTCTTTATGAATGGATAGTAATACCTTTCGGACTGTCCAATGCTCCTAGCACCTTTATGAGAATCATAAACCAAGTCTTAAGGTTTTTATAGGAAAGTTTATCGTAGTTTACTTCAACGACATTCTTATATATAGCAGGACCCAGTAGAATCATTTAGACCATTTGAAGCAAGTCTCTTTAGCTCTTAGGAAGAATAGTCTTTATGCAAGCTTGAAAAAGTATGATTTTCTCACTAATAGAGTCATCTTCCTAGGTTTTGTTGTCACACCGGATGGAGTTTCTGCTGACCCCAAGAAGATTAAGTCAATTGTAGAGTGGCTTGTGCCAAATAGTGTTCATGAAGTATGAAGTTTTCATGGCCTAGCTACTTTTTATAGAAGATTCATTTGAGGGTAGCACCATATTTGCACCAATCACGGATTGCATTAGGAAGGGCTATTTTGAATAGATCAAAGCAGCTGATAGGGCCTTCCTAGATATTAAGAAGAGAATGACACAAGCACCTACTTAAGACTGCCTTATTTTTTTAAGGTTTTTGAGATGGCTTGTGATGCCTCTAGAGTAGGTATTGGTGGAGTTTTGAGCCAAGAGAATCACATTGTAACCTTTTTTAGTGAAAAGCTGAATAAGGCTAAATTAAAATATTCATCTATGATAAGAAACTTTATGCTATAGTCTAGGCTTTAATGTATTCGAGGCATTACCTTTTACCGCAGGAGTTTGTCCTTTACTCTGATCATGAAGCACTCCGGTTCCTTAATTCTTAGAAGAAATTGAACCCTAGGCATGGTAAGTGGGTAGAGTATATTCAGGCGTATACCTTTGTATTGAAATAATGTGCCAAGTCTGACAACTGTATAGCCAATGCCCTAAGTCATCGATCCTTGTTTTTGACATCAGTCAACACTGAAGTCATAGGATTCGATAGGTAGAAGGAAGAATACCCTAATTGTCCTGACTTTAGTGAAGTTTATCAAACTCTACAACATGAACCATCTAGCTTATTTAGCGATTATACTCTACATGATGGTTTTCTTTTTAAGGACAATAAGCTATGTATCCCACGAACATCGATTAGAGATTTCTTAGTGTGAAAAATTCATGTTGGAGGATTGATTGGCCACTTTGGAAGAAATATGACCATATTAACCGTTAAGGAGCAATTTTACTGGCTAGGCCTTAAGAAACATGTAGCTAATATTGTTGCCCAATGTAGGACGTGTGCTATTGCCAAACATCAAAGAAAAAATACTGGGTTATACACTCCTTTACCTGTGCCTGAGTGTCCATGGCAGGATCTTAGCATGGACTTTGTTTTAGGATCTTCCAAGACCCTTAAGAAATGCGATTCAATCTTTGTAGTGGTCAACAGATTTTTAAAGATGGCCCATTTTATACCCTGTTCCCAAACTTTTGATGCCTCTAGGGTAGCCAAGCTTTTTCTCGATCAAGTAGTCAAATTGCATGGGTTATCTAAGACCATTGTTTCTGATAGGGATGTCTATTTCACAAGTTATTTTTGAAAAACCCTTTGGCACCTACTAGGAATAAAACTGAACTTCTCAACTGCTTACCACCTTCAGACTGATGGACAGACCAAAGTAGTAAACAGAAGTCTAGGAAACTTATTGAGGTATCTTGTAGGACAAAGTCTAGGAAACTGTGATCTGCTATTATCTCGTGTTGAATTTGCTTACAAAATTCAGTCAATAGGACTACTGCTAAAAGTTTCTTCGAGATTGTCCATGGTTATAAACCTAGGAAACCTATCGACCTCATTCCGTTACCTACTCATGCACGAATGTTTGAGTCCACTGAGTTATATGCACAGCATATTAAGGAATTGCATAAGGAGATTAGTAAGAAAATTCAAATGAGCAATGAAGTCTATAAGCATATGGCCAATTCAAATAAACGAATGAAAGAATTCAATATAGGAGACTCTGTAATGGTTAAACTTAGACCTGAAAGGTTTTCACCAAGAACTATAAAGAAACGACATGCCCAGAAAGCTGGATCTTTCAAAGTATTAAAGAAAATTGGACCTAATGCATATGTGTTAAAGTTACCACCAGATTATGAAATTAGTTCAACATTTAATATTTATGATCTGAAAGAATAGAAAGAGCCAACATTAATTTCTAGTGAGCCTTTTGGACCTTGCCCAGCCATTGAGAGTGAAACCCTACCTGAGTATCCATCAGCAATTTAGCCAGAGTTGAAAGATAGGATTGAACGTATCTTGGATGACCAAACAATTACCATCAAAAATAAGGGCTATCAACGTTATCTGGTTCGATGGCAAGAAAGGCCAGAATCCGAGGATTCCTGGATCACCCAAAGGATTTGTAGCAAATCGATCCAGACCTACTAGAAAGGTTTCAAAGTCAGACCAGTCCTTACTCGATAGGATAGAGTTCTTTCCATCTCAGAAAATTGGTGCGGACACCAAAGTTCAAAAAAGGCTTCAATCTAATTCAGCATGGATTTAATTCTTTCATGTATCCTATAAATAGAGTAATAATTTTACTTCTTTAATTGAATTCGAGTCATATAATTAAGGATTGGTTTATTTTAATTTAGATTCTTGAGTTCAATTAGGGTCAAATTGGTCTTGTATTTAGTGAGTTTAGTAATTGAATCCAAGAGAGGTATGGAATTAGGTTCAAGGTAAGAAAGTAAGCTTAAAGATTGGATGCATTCAACCACTCCAACAAATCAATCCAAGATGGATGCCACTTTAGCAAACATTGTTGAGTGCAATGTCAATCTTTTGATGTACACCTCATCAAGCCACATCACCACAAGCCACATCACCAAGGAAAATTTAAATTCAAAGGAGTCGATAACTTTTCTCTTCTCTTCTTAAGCTTAGTTATAAGTTGTTTCAATCCTTCACCCTTATAGCTAGCTTAGGTTGCAACTTCCCATGAAAAGCTTTATATAATTCAAATTTTCAAAAATCCTTGGAGGCTTATAAATGTTACTTCAAGCTCTCTTGTAAAGATAATTAATGAGGAATGAAAGTTGAGTTTATTTTCTTCCATTTGTCTTAGCAATTGTCTTCTGAGAGAGAGTGGGTGAGATCCATTAGCCATTCTCCATTCCATTCTACCATCACATCCTATCTTACAAGGTGCAAGAAGACTGCACAAAGAAGGCCAGCCAAGCTACCTCCAATCTGCCAAGCTTCATCTCAACTTTAACCTTCCCTTCCTCTTTCTTCATTTCATTAATATTTTATTCTTTTTTTGTGTTCTTAACTCTAAATTTGGTTTGTATAGGATCCTCTGAATTTCTAGGTTTCAAATAAGAAGGTCTTCCATGACAAGAAACAGATACAAGAAGTTCTGCAACTAGAGAAATATCTCCTTGTCATCCAAGAACTTCATTCTTGAGTATAATCCTTTCAATCTCTAATAGATTAATGGCCGGGTACCCCTCTTTCAATATTTTTCGATCTGAAATATTAGATTAACTAAGCCCTAGCTTGTATGGTTTCTTAGCCACAAAGGTCCTTTCTCTTTACTATTTTGAAAGATTCCCATCCAAGTCTAGTTTAACATGCAAATTACTTCATAAAAATTTCTGCTCTTTTACATGAAAATTTAGCCTAGCTTAACTTCACTTTTTATTTAGTTATTACTATCTTCTCCTAGATTGCATCATTCCATTTCATCCCTCATCAAATTAGTATCAGAGCATGGAGGTTAGGGCATATTTTTCTATTTTTTGTATTTTTTATTATTTCTATAATTTTTGCATATAGAACATAGGGCTGAAATTTTATTTATTTAAGGATGGAGTCATGGAGTTCTTTCCTACTCTTATGAATCTTAGCTCATATTAGACTCTAAAATTAAGTCGTAATAATTCAAACCAGATCTAAAAATTTTTTTAATAGGTTTCAGATCTGAGATTTCTTTTAACATTTGCATAAGTTTCACTACAAGAAATTTAAAATATTGCGACGCCAAAATGCGTCGCTATTGCATCGCTATGCCATGTTTAGCGACGCAATAGCGACGCAATGATGGCGTCGCTCAACTCCCCGTCGCAATACTCTTTTGTCGCAATTGCGTCGCAATATTGCGACGCTCTGCGACGCATAAAAATGCGTCGCTAAATTTAAAATTAAATTTTAAAAAAAATTATTAATAAATATTGCGACGCATCAAATTGCGTCGCAATATTTAAATTAATTTTTAAAAATTAAAAATTTATTAATAAATATTGCGACGCATAAAATTGCGTCGCAATATTTTAAATTAAATTTTAAAACAGAAAATTTATTATTAAATATTGTGACTCAATTAATGCGTCGCAATATTTAATAATAATTTTTTTGTTTTAAAAATTAATTTTTATTATTGCGACGCAATTTTATGCGTCGCAATATTTATTAATAAATTTTTAATTTTTAAAAATTAATTTTAATATTGCGACGCAATTTGATGCGTCGCAATATTTATTAATAAATTTTATATTTAAAAATTAATTAATAAATATTGCGATGCAATAAATTGCGTCGCAATATTTATTAATAAATTTTTTTAAAAAATTTAATTTTAAATTTAGCGACGCATTTTTATGCGTCGCAGAGCGTCGAAATTTTTTTTTAAAAAATATTTGAATGATTAAAAATTAAAACGGTTAATAAAATTTCGTTAAATCTAAATATTGATACAAACATTTTTCACTCAATCCAAACAATAATAAATTTCAAAAAATAATTTATATATTAAAATTTAAAAGTTTTTACAACATAAAAAAAAAATACATCAAGAATCTGAATGATCACGTGAAGGCTGTGGAGGCTGTGGAGGCTGAAGACTCTGCGACAAGCGTCTAACCATATCCCGCAAATAGTGCATCTCATCTCGCATGTTAGCAACCTCCTGATCCCGGCCTCGCATACGATCCTCAAAATCCTGCTCGTAATCCTGGCGAAGCTCCTCTGCAATAGATCTGCGAAGCTCCTCTAAACGCTCGGGAGGAAGATCAGCAGGAACTCGCGAGCTGGAGGCCTGATGGGGAAAAAATGTAGAAGCTCTAGTGCCCATACCATAGACCCTGCGGTCTCGTGGCTGGGCACCAACAGCCTCCAAAAACACACGTCGACTCTCTTCTGCTGAGAGTTCGACGGGCGTCTCCCCATCAGTAGAGTCGACCTGTGATGCCTGGGATCGAAGCTCGTCGACTCGTGTCTTGAAATTATGAAATCAATAATAAATGAGTTAATAAATTTCTATAAATAAAATTTTAAAAATTAAACAGATACTACATAAATCTAATTTCTTACCGCAACCTCCCGTGATCGCGTATCGACCCAGGAGCCGTCCCTCCTGGTGTGTGTCGCCCTGAATAGACGAAACTCACCAGGATCTCCGCCCTCCTGCTCAGTCTATAACAATAAAAAAAATGATATTAATAAAAATATTTGTAAAGAACTAAAATAGTAATTAAAATATTTATGTTTTCTTACCATACGCCGTCTGTGCTCCTGAATCGAAATGGAGCCCGATGTATGACAGGAGAGACCCGTGCCACGACCGCCCTTCTCAGATCGGCGGTTCGTGCTGGCTGATGCGGACCTCCTGCGCCAGCCATCGGACTCCCAGGCCTGCTGCCACTCGTGCCAAATACCCTCTGGCACGTGCGCAGGACGCTGACCCGATGACCTCCAACGATGAAGCATGTCGGAGTATCGGCGTCGCGTCAGAGCCTCCCATGCTGCCCTAATGGCATCATGGGTGGCAGGATCCCACGTAAATTTTTTCTGCATTAAAATAAACAGTTAGTTTCTGAATTTATTAACTTTAAAGAATTATATATCACTGCTAAATTGTATTTAATAAGTTTACCTGAAACTCAGAAAAATAAAACTCCCTCGTGGCCGGCGATACGTGGCGCCAATCGTAGCCACTGGGATCTGCACGCCTCTGAAAAACGGCGCTGATGTGGCTGGAGACATGATGCTGCTCAATGAATCTGTTAAAAAATGCAAGTTTATAAGTTAATGACTTAAAAACATTAACAAATATTTGTAATTAATATATACTTACATCCCCTGAGCATCAAGTCGAAGTAAAGTGCGGCCGAAGGCGGAAGAACTCTCGGAGGTCTGTGCCGATCGGTAGATGGTAATACTGCTGCAGAGGTCGAAGGCTGCGCCTCTGCTGGAGATCCAAACTCTCCATCTCCGACGCTCATGTGATCTGATGTCGAAGGATCCAAACTACGTCTCTGCTCACCCAATCTATCGTCGGTAGATCTACCTCTGCCCCTCATACTGAAATACTAAGGATTCACACAATTAAATTACGATTAATGATTGACTATGTACGAATTTAACACTTATAAAAAAAAGTTAAATTTTAAAAACCTTTATGTTTAATCGTTGTCATTTGTTTCGTGAAATGTTGGTTCAACATCCGATGCCGTATCGGATTGCGAATCAGTTTCATTATCGGAAGGAAACCGAACATTTGCATCCGCAATTTCTTGGACATCACCACTTGGATCGATAAGTGATGTTTCAGGAGCTCTTGTGTCGTCCTCAATTGCATGCAGTTCCATCTCATCATCTTGAAATGCAGGGCACTCGGCTGATTGACTTGATGAACTCTCCTCTAATACGATTGTTGAACGTGGGACGATTTTAGAAACGGCCCACCAATCTCGCTTGTCGTTGCGCAAACTTGGATATCCGCAGTAAAAGACTTGCTGAGCTTGGGATGCAAGGATGAATGGGTCATATTTCTGTAATCTTCGTCGATGGTTCACTTCAACCAAATTATAGTCGTTATGAACCCTTTTGCCCACAGGAATTATCGGATCGAACCAATCACAACGAAACAATACGGTTCGTTTTAAAGGCCAACCGGGATATTCAACTTCAACCACCTCTACTAACTTTCCATAATAATCCTGCATATTTGCTCCAACACTTTCTCCTTTTACACACACGCCCCAGTTCTGAGTGCCTCTTGAAGCTGCTAATCGTTCAATCTGAAATTTGTACCCATTTACAAAATAGCCAGTAGAGGTTGTTACGGTCTTCAATGGCCATTGCGATAGACATTTAATGAAAATATTGTCGGTTGTCGACCATGGACCGTTGACCTATAAATTAATAAGCTATTGACATCCAATTCAAAAAATAATTGCCATTATCGAAATTGATTGAGTGATACTACTCACAAATTCATAAAACCAGTAAGCAAACTCCGTTTCTAATTTCTGCCCAATTGCAACTTGACTGATGTCGGGATTCATCTGTCGTTGTCTATCAGAAAACATCCTTATGGGATGAAAAGGATGAAAACTACTGTTAGAAATTAAATATTATGGTATATTATTATATAAATTTAAATTTTCAATTTAGCATTGAAGTATACACTTACTCAATATATGGATCGACTTCTCGACAGTTCATTAGGATGTAATAATGTGCTGCATTATACTCCATATCGCTAAGATTTCTTGACTTCTGCCCACCAAATGAACGGCCGATAGCTTTAAAAATTGATATTCTACCGTCATTAGCTTCTGCTTCGTCCACACATACGTCATCGTTACGACCATGATTTTGGCTCCTCGTGTGGACGTGACCCTCAAAGTAATGCGAGGCAAAAGCTGAAACTTCTTCGACCAAGTGTGCATTGCATATAGAACCTTCAACCCTTGCCTTATTACGCACATTATTTTTTAACTTCTTAAGATACCTATATGTAAAGTTGCAACAAAAAATTAAAAAATTTTTCAAGCAATGAAATAATATTTCAAATGTCAACATATCTTAATGATGTATATTTTTACCTCTCGAATGGATACATCCAGCGATACTGCACAGGACCAGCTATGCTCGCTTCGTATGGCAAGTGAACCGGTAAATGCTCCATTGAGTCAAAAAAACTGGGAGGAAATATTCGCTCAAGCTTGCATAAAATAATTGGAATTTCCTCCTCAAGCCTTGCCATTGATGCAGAAGTAATGACTGCGGCAGATAACTCCTTGAAGAATAAGCTGAGCTCCGTAATTGCCTTCCAGACATGTTGGAATTTTCGTTACAGTGGCCTGGCCACCAAGGCCAGGCCACTGCGGCCTCGGAGAAGACGGCCGGACAAGAAAAGAAAGGGGGTGCGGGGGGTTTCCCCCCTCCCCCCCTGCAATGACCCCAATATTATTTTTTTTTTTTTTTTTCGCAGTGGGCGGTGGCCAGGCCACTGCCGGCCATGGCAACGGCCGTGGCCGGACAAGAAAAGAAAGGGGGGGGAGGGGGGGGGTTTCCTCCCCTCCCCGGCCCCCTCTTTAAAAAAAAAAAAAAAATTTGATTACAGTGGCCTGGCCACCGTGGCCAGGCCACTGCGGCCACGGCAGCGGCCGTGGCCGGAGAAGACGGCCACGGCCCTGCCGTGGCCGGAGAAGAAAACAAAGGGGGGCGGGGGGGTTTCCTCCCCTCCCCGGCCCCCTGTTAAAAAAAAAAAATTTGATTACAGTGGCCTGGCCACCGTGGCCAGGCCACTGCGGCCACGGCAGCGGCCGTGGCCGGAGAAGACGGCCACGGCCCTGCCGTGGCCGGAGAAGAAAACAAAGGGGGGGCGGGGGGGTTTCCTCCCCCCCCCGGCCCCCTGTTAAAAAAAAAAATAAAAATTTGATTACAGTGGCCTGGCCACCGTGGCCAGGCCACTGCGGCCACGGTAGCGGCCGTGGCCGGAGAAGACGGCCACGGCCCTGCCGTGGCCGGAGAAGAAAACAAAGGGGGGCGGGGGGGTTTCCTCCCCCCCCCCCCCCTGTTAAAAAAAAAAAAAAAATTGATTACAGTGGCCTGGCCACCGTGGCCAGGCCACTGCGGCCACGGCAGCGGCCGTGGCAGGAGAAGACGGCCACGGCCCTGCCGTGGCCGGAGAAGAAAACAAAGGGGGGGCGGGGGGGTTTCCTCCCCTCCCCGGCCCCCTGTTAAAAAAAAAAAAATTTGATTACAGTGGCCTGGCCACCGTGGCCAGGCCACTGCGGCCACGGCAGCGGCCGTGGCCGGAGAAGACGGCCACGGCCCTGCCGTGGCCGGAGAAGAAAACAAAGGGGGGCGGGGGGGTTTCCTCCCCTCCCCGGCCCCCTGTTAAAAAAAAAAAAAAATTTGATTACAGTGGCCTGGCCGCCGTGGCCAGGCCACTGCGGCCACGGCAGCGGCCGTGGCCGGAGAAGACGGCCACGGCCCTGCCGTGGCCGGAGAAGAAAACAAGGGGGGGCGGGGGGGGGGGGGTTTCCTCCCCTCCCCGGCCCCCTGTTAAAAAAAAAAAAAAAATTTGATTACAGTGGCCTGGCCACCGTGGCCAGGCCACTGCGGCCACTGCAGTGGCCGTGGCCGGAGAAGACGGCCACGGCCCTGCCGTGGCCGGAGAAGATCTATAAAAATAAAAAAATTTTTTTTTTTATTAACGGAGCTAACCTTGGTTGCCGGAGTCGGATGCGATCCTCGGGTAGCCGGAGGACGGGGAATCGCCGGGGAATCGCCGGGAATCTCGGACGGAATAGCCGGAGGACGGCGGCGGCGCTAGGTCAAGATGTGAAGGAGGAAGGAGAACGGAAGCGACTTAAATACCGGAACTTAGCGACGCATAGTGCGTCGCTACGTTAGTCGCAATATTTTTTTATTTTTTTTTCTGAAAAAATAGCGACGCCACTCAATGCGTCGCTGAGGCGTCGCTAAAATGGCGCCATTTCCTGGCGGGAAGAATATTTTTATTTTCTAATAATTGCGTCGCTAAGGCGTCGCAATTTTTTCTAATAATTTTAATATATTAAATAAAAACTTATTACAAATATTGTGACGCAATAATTGCGTCACAATTATTTTTTTAATATTTTTAAATGAAAATATTTAAATTTATTATAATAATTGCGACGATAGTTGCGACGCAATCGTTGCATCGCTATTTTTAAAATAATTTCTCTAAATTTTTTTAAAAACATTGCGACGCAATGTTATACGTCGCAATTTTTTTCCCGATATTTAAATTTTATTAAAATTTAATTTAAAAATATTGCGACGCATTATTGGCGTCGCAATATTAAAATATTAATTTTTTTTGATTTTCTGGTTAATTGAGTCGCTAATGCGTCGCAATATTTTTTTGATATTTAAATTTTATTTCTCTAAATTTTTTTAAAAACATTGCGACGCAATGTGTTGCGTCGCAATAATTTTTTTCTGATATTTAAATTGTATTAAATTTAATTTAAAATTATTGCGACGCAATATTAGCGTCGCAATATTAAAATATTAATTTTTTTAATTTTCTGGTTAATTGAGTCGCTAATGCGTCGCAATATTTTTATTGATATTTATATCATAAAAAAAATAATTTAAAAACATTGCGACGCATAATTGAGTCGCAATATTAAAATATTAATTTTTATAGTGGTTCTGGTTAATTGAGTCGCTAATGCGTCGCAATATTTTTTTCGATATTTAAATTTTATAAAATTTAATTCTTTTAAAAACATTGCAACGACCTATCTCGGACAGTTGCAATCCGTCCGAGATCGATCCGTCCGAGATCGGCGCCGATCCGACGGTTGCGATCGATCCAAGCCTGATCCCGATCGGCCACGACCTATCTCGGACCATGGCAATCCGTCCGATCGGCGACGATCCGACGGTTGCGATCGATCCAAGCCCTGATCCCGATCGGCCATGACCGATCTCAGACCGTGCGATCCGTCCGATCGGCGACGATCCGACGGTTGCGATCGATCCAAGCCCTGATCCCGATCGGCCACGATCGATCTCGGACCGTGCGATCCATCCGATCGGCGACGATCCGATGGTTGCGATCGATCCAAGCCCTGATCCCGATCGGCCACGACCGATCTCGGACCATGCGATCCGTCCGATCGGCGACGATCCGACGGTTGCGATCGATCCAAGCCCTGATCCCGATCGGCCATGACCGATCTCGGACCGTTGCGATCCGTCCGATCGGCGACGATCCGACGGTTGCGATCGATCCAAGCCCTGATCCCGATCGGCCACGACCGATCTCGGACCGTGCGATCCGATCGCGACGATCCGACGGTTGCGATCGATCCAAGCCCTGATCCCGATCGGCCACGACCGATCTCGGACCGTGGCGATCCGTCCGATCGGCGACGATCCGACGGTTGCGATCGATCCAAGCCCTGATCCCGATCGGCCACGACCGATCTTGGACCGTTGCGATCCGTCCGATCGGCGACGATCCGACGGTTGCGATCGATCCAAGCCCTGATCCCGATCGGCCACGACCGATCTCGGACCGTTGCGATCCGTCCGATCGGCGACGATCCGACGGTTGCGATCGATCCAAGCCCTGATCCCGATCGGCCACGACCGATCTCGGACCATGGCGATCCGTCCGATCGGTGACGATCCGACGGTTGCGATCGATCCAAGCCCATGATCCCGATCGGCCACGACCGATCTCGGACCGTTGCAATCCGTCCGATCGGCGACGATCCGACGGTTGCGATCGATCCAAGCCTGATCCCGATCGGCCACGACCGATCTCGGACCATGGCGATCCGTCCGAGATCGCGCCGATCCGACGGTTGCGATCGATCCAAGCCCTGATCCCGATCGGCCACGACCGATCTCGGACCATGGCAATCCGTCCGAGATCGCGACGATCCGACGGTTGCGATCGATCCAAGCCCTGATCCCGATCGGCCACGACCGATCTCGGACCGTGGCGATCCGTCCGATCGGCGACGATCCGACGGTTGCGATCGATCCAAGCCCTGATCCCGATCGGCCACGACCGATCTCGGACCGTTGCGATCCGTCCGAGATCGGCGACGATCCGACGGTTGCGATCGATCCAAGCCCTGATCCCGATCGGCCACGACCGATCTCGGACCGTGGCGATCCGTCCGATCGGCGACGATCCGACGGTTGCGATCGATCCAAGCCCTGATTCCGATCGGCCACGACCGATCTCGGACCATGGCAATCCGTCCGATCGGCGACGATCCGACGGTTGCGATCGATCCAAGCCCTGATCCCGATCGGCCACGACCGATCTCGGACCATGGCAATCCGTCGATCGGCGACGATCCGACGGTTGCGATCGATCCAAGCCCTGATCCCGATCGGCCACGACCGATCTCGGACCGTGGCGATCCGTCCGAGATCGGCGATGATCCGACGGTTGCGATCGATCCAAGCCCTGATCCCGATCGGCCACGACCGATCTCGGACCATGGCGATCCGTCCGATCGGCGACGATCCGACGGTTGCGATCGATCCAAGCCCTGATCCGATCGGCCACGACCTATCTCGGACAGTTGCAATCCGTCCGAGATCGGCGACGATCCGACGGTTGCGATCGATCCAAGCCCTGATCCCGATCGGCCACGACCGATCTCGGACCGTGGCGATCCATCTGAGATCGGCGACGATCCGACGGTTGCGATCGATCCAAGCCCTGATCCCGATCTCCCATGACCTTTTTTTTTATTTTCTGGTTAATTGAGTCGCTAATGCGTCGCAATATTTTTTTTCCGATATTTAAATTTTATAAAATTTAATTTCATTTAAATTATTTGCGACGCACTCGTTGCATCGCTAATTTTAAAATAATTTCTCTAAATTTTTTTAAAAACATTGCGACGCAATGTGTTACGTCGCAATTTTTTTCTCGATATTTAAATTTTATTAAAATTTAATTTAAAAATATTGCGACGCATTATTGGCGTCGCAATATTAAAATATTAATTTTTTTTGATTTTCTAGTTAATTGAGTCGCTAATGCATCGCAATATTTTTTCCAATTTTTAAATTTTATAAAATTTAATTCTTTTAAAATTATAGCGACGCACTGTGTTGCGTCGCGATATTTTTTCCGATATTTAAATTTTATTAAAATTTAATTTTATTTAAAATATTTGCGACGCAATTGGTGCGTCGCTACATTAAGAGTAATTTTTCTAATTATCTATTTAAATGCATCGCTAATGCGTCGCTATTTAAAAAATTTATTTCTGTTAAAAACATTGCGATGCATATATTGCGTCGCAATATTTTTATTGATATTTATATTTCATAAAAAAAAATTTAAAAACATTGCGACGCATAATTGGTCGCAATATTAAAATATTAATTTTTTTGATTTTTTGGTTAATTGAGTCGCTAATGCGTCGCAATATTTTTTTCGATATTTAAATTTTATAAAATTAATTCTTTTAAAAACATTGCAACGCTATGTGTTGCGTCGCAATATTTTTTCTGATATTTAAATTTTATTAAAATTTAATTTCATTTAAAATATTTGCGACGCAATTGGTGCGTCGCTACATTAAAAGTAATTTTTCTAATTATCTATTTAATTGCATCGGTAATGCGTCGCTATTTAAAAATTTATTTCTGTTAAAAACATTGCGACGCATATATTGCATCGCAATATTTTTATTGATATTTATATTTCATAAAAAAATAATTTAAAACATTGCGATGCATAATTGGTGTCGCAATATTAAAATATTAATTTTTTTTGATTTTCTGGTTAATTGAGTCGCTAATGCGTCACAATATTTTTTTCTGATATTTAAATTTTATAAAATTTAATTCTTTTAAAAACATTGCGACGCTCTGTGTTGCGTCGCAATATTTTTTCGATATTTAAACTTTATTAAAATCTAATTTCATTTAAATTATTTGCGACGCAATTGGTGCGTCGCTAAATAAAAAATAATTTTTCTAATTATCTATTTAATTGCGTCGCTAATGCGTCGCTATTTAAAATTTTTATTTCTTAAAAATATTGCGACGCATATATTGCGTCGCAATATTTTTATAGATATTTATTTTTATAAAAAAATTAATTTAAAAATATTGCGACGCAAATATTGCGTCGCAATATTAAAAATTTAATTTTTTTTAAATTTTTGGTTACTTGAGTCGCTAATGAGTCGCTAATGCATCGCAATATTTTGTTGTCACAGAAGCGTCGCAAAGTGGTCGCAATTTAGCGACGCAAAATTGCGTCGCTAAAATTGCGTCGCTATTTCAGTATTTTCTTGTAGTGTTTTCTTAACATTAATTCTAGGTTTCACGCCTCCTGAGCAGGGTATACTTTTTAAAACCCAAAAAGGTATACTATCCATCCATGAAAATAATGAGCTATAGTGGATGTGAGGTCTTTTATTAAAGGTTTAATGTTCTAATGTTTGCTTGATGAATCTTGTATGTATTTGCCAAGTGATTGCATTATTGCATGAAAGTTTTTTTTCTAGCACATTAGACACCTAAATTTTGGCCATATTTTAAATTTGAAGTTTTCCTCTAAGAAAACTTAGAATTTAAAATTTAAAATTTGAATTCTAAAATTTGAAATGTGAAATTCAAATTTAAAATTTAAATTTTGAATTATTGTTTAGTGAAGTTAGTTGTAACTTTTTTGAAGTTACATTCTTAATTAGTGTAGTGACATTGCTATCTTAAGGGCACTCCCATTACAAGATTCCTTAGCTCAAAACCCACAATCCTTCATGTGCGAACCCAAGTTTCTAACTAAAAGAATATAGTAATTTAATTTGTTCTGGTGAGCTAGGGACACCCACAAGGTCGGGTTCTAAATCCTGAGCATATCAACATTTATTCTTAACTGATAAAGAAACAAGTCAGATTTTTTGTAGATAGAAATCTTATTTTTAGTAAAATTTAATAATAAAAGTTAATATTAATTATTCAATTATAAAAAATGAAAAAAATTGACTAACACAATACACAAGTAATTAACTATCTAAGATATAGTTATTAAACACAAATATAGATTGACCTTAGTGCCAAATTAAGATCTAGGTCATTGATATGGTTATTAAAAGAATTAAATAATTATTTATAATAAAATATACTAAAATATATTAATATTTTTTGTGTCAGACATCATCATTATTCTTTAGTTAGTAGTAATAACCATTGTATTATCTAAATTTTAGAAATCTTATAAGAAAATTGTATAAAGACGTAGGAGTCCATGAAGAACCAAATAAAGTATATTCATTTTCCTTCCTATCAAATAGAAAATGATTTATGTTTAATAAAAATAATGATTAAAATATAAAAAATCGATTAATTATTCAATGATTTGAACACATGTGAATAAGTAAAATAAGAAAAAATTAATTAAAGTATCTATAAAAAATAGAAATAAATATTGTAGCTTAGCGGTTGCACATTTGTCATCAAGTAAAGAATTTTGGGTGCAACTAATTATTTAGAGCATTTTTTATTGCATATTCATAAATAAACCTAAAAATATTTAAAATCTAAATTCAGATGTAGATGTGGTCCGATTCATGGGTGTGCATATAATTAGTTTGTTGGGTGGAAACCAAATTTCTTGTATGCTAAAATATCATGATTATTCTTTAATTAGTGCATAAAATAAAAAACAATAATGAATTATCATTTTTTTTAGCGAGCTTGTAAGGAAATTATATATATATGCTTGAATACATAAAAATTTTCAATGTTTTTAAATATTTTGTACTATAAAGACTATTTAGTAACCTGAATATTTATGAATAGGTAAAATAAATTATCTAGATAAATTAGAAATAAAGGTTGTAGTTTGATGGTTGAGAGTTTGTCATCAATGCGAAAGGATTATATGGAGAATCTTGGGTCTAATGATTTATTAAGAACATTTTTGTTAGGTATTTGGACGTAGATTTGAATGATTTTTAATCCTAATTTCAGATCTACTGTTAAAATAGGGTAACGATATCAGGGACTCTCCTACATGACATTCAACGCAGCTGAAGCTGGGCTGATATAGCATCCCACCTAATCATTCGTCTTTCCCTCATTGTTGCTCTCTATATTCGATTGGTCCACTATCGTATTTGACTGCCAACCGGCTTGAAGACCTGTGGCTCTATCTTTAAACCCTCCTCCAACATCGAGGTCCTCCACCTCATCACCATCACCTCATATTTCTTATTGTCCTACTCCTTTGTCTTTCTTATTGTCGATAAGTTCTTTGTTATCCATGACCCCCCATGGCTTTCGCCTGCTCATCATGGGCTACCTTCGCCACCCCTCCCACGCCGTGGTCTTCGCCTCTGAGACTTGCACAGGTTACGAATGCAACGTTTAATCCAGTGAGGTTCTCGTACTATAATACGGAAAAAAGAGAGAGGGAGAGAGGAAGCGGGGAAGTCGGAGGGGGGGGGGGGACCGAAGGTGAAGAGGGCAAGGAGAGAAGGGGGAGAGGCGCACACGATATCATAAGCCAACTGTAACTATATAGGTATCAAGTCAGTAATTTTTTTAGGGCATTTTTAACGGTAAATATTAAAGAGAAATAAAAAATAAAGTTTAAGATTAATTTTATAATATTTTAAAGTTTAAAAATTAAAGTGACATAAGAGGATATGAACTCGCACTCTTTCAGGATCAAGTTGGAAGAGATCAGGCTCATCTAAGCTTTCAAAAATTTATTTAAAACTATTATGAACCCCTTCTCCAGCCAATAATCACAAAGAGAAGCTTGGTTCTGGTGATTTCTGAGGATTAGAGCGCAGTCAAGAGGGAGTAGGAAAGGGAAAAACAGGAAAGAAGTCTTTCTTCTTACCTTTAGATTGGTCAATGATTCAACTAGGCGAGTCTTAGAAATTTTATTGTTTTTCTTCTCCTCAGATCCACAAATGTAATGGCCTTCAGTTCATGTTGATCCTCAACGGGATTTAAGGTATTAAAAAGGTTCTTGGATGTCTCTATTTTTAGGGGAGGAGCATAAAAGAATCGAGAGCTCGCTGCAATTTCCCTCGGTTCCAGCATCAAACCTGAGCAGGTAAGCTCCCTTGCCATAGTCTCTGCTTGCGTTTTACTTTGGGGGTCTCCCTGTGTGATGCCCCTTCCAATAGTCCCACATCGAGAAATTGAGAGTTGATGGAGTGGTTTATATGTAGTAAAGCAAGACGGACAAAGCACCAATTAGATCCCTTTTGGGCTATGATGGCCTAAGTTGGTATGGATTTTATCCATCTTACTTTCTTGTAACGAAACGGGTCCATGGATGCTGCGGGCCCAGGGCTCGGATCGGGTCGTTACAATATGGTATCAGAGCCATGCACTAGCCGAAAGTGCAGAATCTAAGTGCCATATAGGGCAAAGTGCTACATCCATGGGGGATGGGATAAGGCACCAATTGGATCCCTTTTGGGCTGTAGTGGTCCAAGTTGGTGTGGGTCTTGTCCATCTTGCTTTCTTGTAACGAAACAGGTTCGTGGGTACTGCGGGCCCAGAGTCCGGGTCGTTGCACCTTGATTCCCGGATTTGTCACCAACAATGGCTGGAAATAGGGAGGTAGATGGATGTTCTGCTTTCTATAGTTGTTCATGGCCCAAAGCAGTTATCTCCGGTGGCCAAATAGGGACCTAGAGAGTCGGCCAGACTTGCTAGAAATAACTCTGCAACGGCTGGTGGTTAAGAAGAGGACTGGGCAATCGAAAACCAATCGATCCCATGGATTTTGATCAACGAAAGGTCTCCTTTGCCATATTTTCTGAGGATATTCACAGCCCACAGCTATCGTGTTCAGTGGCCGACAGAAACTAACCTTCATCGGAGAGGAGATCTAGCAATGATTGGTGATTGGTATTGTGATTCGGCTAGTGGATTAGCCACCGGATTAGAATTCTTAAAGAACTTTATTATAAAGATGCTATCAATGGTAAGAGATTGGGTGTTGTCTTAATACTAATTCTCATGATAATAACACCAATTCTCTTCAATTGTAAAACTAATTAATTAGTTGTGTTGGGGTTACATTACCGTAAGTGTTCAATGCTCACGAAAGATGCCGAAGGAGGAGAAGATTTATCGTACTGAAAGATGATGCAAGATGATGCAGTAAATCAATTATTCGGATCCATTGATGGGATAAACATGAACCAACACAATCTTTTTATCGAATCCACTTATGGGACAGACATGACCCAATACATTCCTTATCATGGAATTATTCGAGGCAGCACGAATTTCATTTCTTGAACCCACGACGCTTTGAAAGCGTGGAGGAGCTTTGATCACTGGGCCACCTCAATCATGTAACAGGTGTCAGAAAGCCTGCCATGTTTTTCTCGGCCAGCTCTTTTCTAAAAATTAAAATTTCCTCACAACAACGTTTATAAAAGATTAGCACATAAAAATTGTTATATAGTTCTTATAACCGTTGTAATTACTACAACTTTTCTTTACTAAAAAATATTATAGAAATATCTATCTATCTATAACGATTATGAAGTAGAAGATCATGCATCAAATAATTAATACCATTGAGGAAAGAAAATCACCCGGCTTCAATTCATGACCGCGGTTTCCATAATGACACGGCAAGCCATTACTAGTTGCCATTATGAAAAAATAACAGCCATGTAATGACTGCATCAATGAATATAATAGATTTTAGTTTTTGTTCTAAAAGCAACATGGTGATTAAAAGCCAACTGTTGCGTTAAATGAAAATATTTCGTAGATACTCTGCCATCTCAGCCGTTAAATGCTTTCTATAACTGAAAAAGAACAAAAATAAATAAATTAATTGTGCGAGATATTCGTGGGACGAGCAAATGGAAAGAAAGATAATGATCCACGCTTCGCTTTAACGTGCGCTCGACGCGTCCATTTGCAAAACGGCGCAGGACCGATTAGATTGATGGGCTATGCCGGCGCAACCTATGTGCCGACTCCTCTGGTGGGTCAGGTCGACACAATTCAATCCATTTGACACTTTTAATTAGAAAGAAACTTTTATAAAAAAAAAAATTTATTTAATTGAGGAATTAAATTAGTAAGTTAAAAAGTGAAATTTTGTTGCAAAAGCGATTCCAACCTGTATAAAAATAAAAATAAAAAACCATTCGGATGATAAAAAATCATTTTACTTACCATAGGAAAAGAAGTATTCTTTTTTTACAAATATCAAAAATGCTCCTATGATTGCTGTTATCAAAAATAGAGAAAAGCTTATAAATTTATGAACTTATATGTTCTGTCTTAAAGATAAAATTCAAAATTTTTATCAGAATGTGAGTTGCCAATCAAGTACTATTTTAAAAAATTACTTTTCATAAACTTTTTCAAGAATGTACTTCTCATGCATGACCTTACCCTTTCCAATTGGGGGGGGGGGAGGGGGGCATAGGAAGTTCTCTGAAATAATATAATTTTCTATTCACTTATATTCCCTTTCTTGCGGGCTCTCTTAATTTCTTAAGCATTTTTATTTGTGGTGTTTGCATGGTAAATTGACTTAAAAAACTTGCCTCTAAGCAAAACTTTTAAATGTCACGAGGGTGCTTGAGTAAGAAACAAGCCCATGACATATTTGCTTACGTAACTGAACGGTACATGTTGAATTGTTTTTTCTTGAAAAAAAAAAGAAAAAGAAAAAACGAGAGAGTGAGAGATCTACACGACATGCATTCTAATAATGTAGGGGTAGACATCGAAAAAGAATGGAAACAAATTAGATTTGGTGCCATGCCGCCCTTTCCAGCTAATTATTTTTAAAAAAATGAAGAGGACCACTTATAATTTACTTAAAAAAAAAAGCGAAAGCTTGGCTTCACCAGGCCTTGAAGGGTCACCATAAATATGAAGGCGGGGAGTCTCACCTCTCAAAACAAAACATGGTAGCAAACGCTATGGAGTCCTTACATCCTCTCTTGGCCTTTTCATGCCTCCTCTTGATACCAATAGCTCTATTATTGTATGCCAAAGCCACTCTACCGAGCTCAAGGTTCCCTCCTGGTCCGAGGAGGTTGCCGATCATTGGCAATCTTCATCAGTTGGGCGAGCTTCCATACCGATCCCTCCGCCTTTTGTCACATAAACACGGTCCACTCATGAGCCTCAAGCTGGGAAGCATCCCAACCCTTGTCATTTCCTCCTCAGAGATGGCCTCCGAGATTTTGAAGACCCAAGATATCCTCTTTTGCACCAGACCTCCCCTTGTTTCATTCAAACGATACTCGTATGGTGGATTAGACATGGCGTTCGCACCATACGGCAAACAGTGGAGACAAGTGAGGAGGATCTGCATGTTAGAACTCTTCTCTGCCAAGAGAGTGCAATCGTTTCAGTCCATAAGGGAGGAAGAAGTGGAAACCCTGATACAGACTCTTTTGAGGAACTCATCTACAAGTCCAGTGAATCTAAGCGAGATGCTGTTGTGCCTCTTCAACAACATCACTAGTCGAGAAGTTTTCAGCAGGAGGATTTCAGGGGCCGGCGACTGCACAAGGAGCAGGTATCACGATCTTATAAGGGAAGCTATCTCTTTGATAGGTGGTTTCTTTTGGGGGACTTTTTCCCCTCGATGGGGTGGTTGGATGTGCTCACTGGCTTGCGAGCGAGGCTCGAGAGGAGCTTCCATGAAATGGATGAGCTTTTCGATGAGGAGATCAACGAGCACATGCGTGGTACAGGAGACTATAATGACTTCATTACTGTTCTCCTTGGGCTTCAAAAGGATCCAAGCCTTGAGTTCGATCTCACCAGGGATCACATCAAAGCTATTCTCATGGTTGGTAGCTTTTATTTTTCCTTTAGTTGAAAACGGGTATATCCATATTCATATTTTTCAACAAATATGACTGCAGATAAATACTAGATGAACACTGAAATTAGTATCCATATTTGTTCTAAATCCTAAGCATATCAACATTTATTCTTAAAAGATAAATAAACAAGTCAGATATTAAGTAGATAAAAGGTTAATATTGATTATTCAATTATAAAAAAATTTTAAAAAAAATTCACTAAGTATATTACACACAATACACAACTAACTATCTAAGATATAGTTATTAAACACACATATAGATTGACCTTAGTGCCAAAGATCTAGGTCAATATTGATATGGTTATTAAAAGAATTAAATATTATAATTATTTATAATAAAATATATATAATAAAAGATATTAATATTTTTTATGTTAGACATCATCATCATTATGCTTTAGCTAGTAGTAATAATCATGTATTATCTAAATTTAGAAATCTTATAAGAAAATTTTATAAAGACGTAGGAGTCCATGAAGAATAAAATAAAGTATATCTATTTTCCTTCCTATCAAATAGAAAATGGTTTATTTTTAATAAAAATAATGATTAAAATATAAAAAAATAATTAATTATTCAATAACTTGAATGCATGTCAATAAGTAAAATAAGAAAAAATAAATTAAGGTATCTATATAAAATAGGAATAAATATTGTAGCTTAGCGGCTGCACATTTGTCATCAAGTAAAGAATCTTGGGTGCAACAAATTATTTAGAGAATTTTTTATTGTATATTCATAAAAAAATCAAAAAATATTTAAAATCTAAATTCATATGTAGATGTGATCAGATTCATGGGTGTGCACCTAATTAGTTTGTTGTTTGTTGGGTGGAAACCAAATTTCTTGCATCCTAAAAAATCATGATTATTCTTTAATTAGTGCATACAATAAAAACCAATAATGAATCTTTTTTTAGTGAGCTTGAAAGAAATATATATATATATATATATATATATATATATATATATATATATATATATATATATATTGAATACATAAAAATTTTCAATGTTTTTAAATATTTTATACTATAAAGACTATTTAGTAACCTGAATATTTATGAATAGGTAAAATAAATTATCTAGATAAATTAGAAATGAAGGTTGTAGTTTGATGATTGAGAGTTTGTCATCCATGCGAAAGGATTATACGGAGAACCTTGGGTCTAATCATTTATTAAGAACATTTTTGTAAGGTATTTGGATGTAAATTTGAATGATTTTTAAATCTGATTTTAGATCTGTATCCGATAGGATTCATATAGATTCATAATTAACTTTTACGTACAAGCATGCATAATGATCAACGTAGGTGATGAGTCCCTATCCAAGAAAAAAACCCACCACACAAAGACGCAGACACCGTGAAAAAGCAATTATTTTAATAGTTAGGCGTACTAACTATTAAAAAGCATAGTGATTTAGGCTCGCCTATTATATTCTATTTTATCATTAGATAAAAGAATGATTGCATCAGCTAAGTTAAAGAAGTGGTCTCTTAAACACTTCTCCAACTTTGATGTGGTGCACAGATGATGAGCTCCAAATGATGCCACCTCTTACACTGGATTTTTTTTATAATTTTGTAACCTTTTGTTAATATCCACGATACTAGTTCCCCAAACATGTCAGATTCCTTGATCAATAACAGCAAGTAAGATATGCTGTTATCCTATATATCACATTCCTTAATTGATCACAAGAATGATATTATTTCCCTCTTAAATTACATAAAAAGATAAATGCAATACATATGCATGCTTCTTTCTAAATGATCATTACAATTCATTTGAATGACAGAAATTATGTTATATTCATCATCCTTTCTCTTTTATATGTGGCAGGATGTATTCGTTGCTGGAGCCGAAACCTCTTCAACGCTATTAGAATGGGGAATTTTGGAGCTCATGAAAAATTCACGAGTGATGGAAAAAGCTCAAAATGAAATTCGAGGACTCCTTAGAAACAAAGAAAAGATAGAAGAAAGTGACATTGAACAATTTCATTATCTCAAGCTCATAATAAAAGAAGTTCTTCGATTGCACCCTCCGATTCCACTTTTAGTTCCTCGAGAATGTATGCAAGATTGCAAAATTGATGGGTATGATATTCCTAAGAAAACAAGGCTGTATATTAATGCATGGGCTATTGGAAGGGATCCCAATTATTGGCAAGATGCTGAAGCATTTATTCCTGAAAGATTTGAGGACAATGATACAGATTACAAGGGGCAACAATTTCAATTCCTACCATTTGGGAGTGGCCGAAGGATCTGCCCAGGCATGTCATTGGGAATGGTTAGCGTGGAGTTTGCTCTTGCAAATCTTCTTTATAGGTTCAATTGGAACTGCCCTGATAGCATGAATAAAGAAGATCTTGACATGGGAGAGCGCTTTGGAATAACCATGCAAAGAAAATCACCTCTTCTTCTAATAGCAACCCCAGCATCTTCAATTGGATAGGCTTCCAAATGAAAAAAGTATATTTGTCCTCACCATCGTGGTCCCTTCAAAAGTAAAATTGAGGAACGAATATTACTCGTAATACCATGGTAATTGATTTAAGTTGAAATCAATATAAGGATATGTCCTCTGTATATTGCACCCAGAGTATATAATATTTATCATGGAGTGTGTCATGTATCGCATATATATAAATGTTAAGTACTGCAAAATTGTTCATCAGTAAAACTCCTTGTCATGCTCTCTTAAAATCTTGCTATAACCAGGATAGTTGATAGGCCGGTCCATGGGCCAACTTTTTGTGGCTTCTTTTGAGATGTTACACTGGACGTACTGATGATTCAATCTGCAAATGCTTCGCTTGGACCTAGACTATTTGCATATTTTCTTAAAGTAGTTAGTAATTCAGTTTTTTCACATGACTACTAGTTTTTGGCTATGTGTGTTGGGCCCATGGCCCACTTATTCAGCCCATTAGGGCAAAAGGAAGCGCTACTCTTTTTTCCACCAGGATTTGTTCTCTCTCTTTTATAAAAGGAGTAGCCGCCTTCCTTTTTTGGGTTTTCTCTTTTTTAAGGAGCAGCCGTCTGAAAAAAATAGGAAAAGCATGTAGCAGGTATTTCTTTTTTCTAGGAGCATGGATTGCTAGGGGAAGAGAAGGAAGGGCTGCTGCTTGGTGCTTAACTACGTGGGAGGACTTCCACTCCAGGAATCACGTGAAGGTGCTGCAGAAGAAAAACAAGAGAAGAAGAAGAAGAGAAGGGAAGAAAATAAGGAGGTAACGCAGGAGACCGTATTTTTCGGTGACGTAATCCTTATATCCCTATTATTCTCTTGTGATTGTTTCTCAAGTTCTGGCAAGGGACTTTGAGACTTGGATATTTATTATTTTATAGTGGATCTTCTTCTCTGGCTTGCCCGTGGTTTTTTTCCCTTTATCTTGAAGGGATTTTCCACGTAAATCTTGGTGTTTCTGTGATTGTGTGGTTTGCGCATTTTTATTTATTATTCCGCTGCGTATTACGGTCTGCTAGTATTTGCTCGTACACGGATTCTTTCCCATCAACTGGTATCAGAGCCTGTGAATTTTTTTTGTGTGCGAGCATGGAGGCCGGTAATGTTTCCCGCATGATCAGTCTGAACGGAAACAATTGGATGATATGGAAACCAAGGATGGAGGACCTCTTATATTGCAAGGATCTATATGGACCTTTAGAAGGGGTCAAAGCAAAGCCCGCTACAGTGACAGACGATGCTTGGATCATGTTAGATCGGAAGGCAGTCGGTTTTATTCGGCAATGGTTGGATGATAGTGTCTTTCACCATGTTTCCACTGAGACTTCTGCAAACTCTCTTTGGAAAAAGTTAGAAAGTCTATATGAGAGAAAAACAGCTGGCAACAAGGCTTTCTTGATCAGAAAACTAGTGAATCTGAAATATAAAGAGGGTGCTTCTATTGCTGAGCATTTGAATGAAATGCAGAGTATTAATAACCAGTTATCCTCTATGAAAATGTCTCTTGATGATGAGTTGCAGGCATTGTTACTTCTCAGTTCATTGCCAGAAAGTTGGGAGACACTGGTAGTTTCCCTCAGTAATTCTGCACCAGACGGTGTTATCACCATGAGTCAAGTAACAGGCAGTTTGTTGAATGAGGAGTTAAGAAGGAAAAATTCAGCAACTTCTCAGATTGATTCACAGGCACTTGTCTCAGAGAATAGAGGACGGTCAAAGTCTAGAAATAGAGACAATTCATACAAGGGTAGAAGCAAATCAAGGTCAAGAAAAGATATTACTTGCTATAACTGTGGTGAGAAAGGGCACTACAAGAATCAGTGTAAGAAGCCTAAGAAGAGTAAGAAAAAGGAAAAGAAGTGGAGGATACAGAGTCAAAGGAGAATATCACAGCTACTGTGCAGAGTGATGATTATTTGATTTTGTCTACTTCTGATGGTATCTTCTCATGTGAGTGTCAGAATCATGAGTGGGTGATTGACACAGGTGCTTCTTATCATGCTACACCACGGAGGGAGTTTTTTTCTACATATAAGACTGGAAATTTTGGTGTTGTCAAGATGGGAAATCAAGGCACAGCAGACATCATTGGCATGGGTGACATCCACATGAAGACCAATCTTGGCTGTAAGTTGGTGCTCAAGGATGTAAGGCATGTAGCTGACTTGAGGCTAAATTTAATCTCAGTTGGAAGACTTGATGATGAAGATTTTGATAGCAGATTTCATAAAGGGCAATGGAAGCTCAGTAAAGGTTCACTTGTTGTAGCCAGTGGGAAGAAATGTCACACTTTATACAGGTTGCAGGCTAAAGCTTATGGTGAACAGTTGAATGTTACAGAGAACGACTTCAGCATGGAGTTGTGGCATAAACGACTGGGACACATGAGTGAGAAGGGGCTGCAAGTTCTTTCCAAGGAAGAAGTTCTACCAGACTTCAAAGGTGTACATCTGAACCCATGTGTTGATTGTTTGGTTGGCAAGCAACATAGAGTTTCTTTTGCTAGTCCTGCTTTATCTAGAAAAATGCATGTTTTGGATCGTATATATACAGATGTTTGTGGTCCTCTGAGGACAAAAACTCCTAGTGGATCAGTTAATGTTCTAGGCATCAGTGGTGCACTTTATTTTGTCACTTTTATAGATGATTTTTCTAGAAAAGTTTGGGTCTATGGTTTGAAGACTAAAGATCAGGTTATTAATGTCTTCAAAGAGTTTCATGCCAGAGTTGAAAGAGAGACAGGAAAGAAACTGAAATGTATAAGGTCAGATAATGGTGGTGAGTACACAGGGTTATTTGATAATTATTGCAGATCACATGGCATTCAACATGAGATGACAGTTCCTGGTACTCCTCAGCATAATGCAATTGCAGAGAGAATGAACCGCACCATCATGGAAAAGATCAGATGTATGCTTTCACAGTCCAAGTTACCTAAAAGATTTTGGGATGAGGCATTGAAGACAGCGGTTGATGTAATAAACTTGTCACCATGTACAGCTCTAGATGGTGATGTTGCAGAGCGTGTATGGTCAGGAAAAGATGTCTCTTATAAGCACTTGAGAGTGTTTGGTTGTCGTGCATTTGCACATGTTCCAGACATTGAGAGGTCCAAGCTGGATGGTAAGACAAAAGAATGTGCTTTGCTTGGTTACTCACATGATGAGTTTGGTTATAGACTTTGGGATCCAGAAAAGCAGAAGGTATTCAGAAGCAGAGATGTGGTATTTTTTGAAGATCAAACCCTTCAAGACTTCAAGAAGGAGGTGTCAGTCAAGTCTTCTGCAGGAGGATTAACAGACTGTGATCCAGTTACTCCTCTAGTAAATCAGGGTGATAGGGGAGATGTGCAAGAAAATAGTGCAGGAGCAGGTATTAACTCACCTGTAGGACATGTTGAGCAGGAAGGAGATCAGGAGCAACCTCCTACAGAGCCTCAGCTGAGAAGATCTATCAGACAACGTCAACCTTCCAAAAGGTATTCTACAGATGAATATATAATGCTTACTGATGCAGGTGAACCAGAATGTTACCAGGAGGCAGTTGAAAGTGAGCAGAAAAAGGAGTGGTTAGTAGGTATGCTGGAAGAAATGGATGCCTTACAGAAGAACCACACATATGATTTAGTGGAACTACCAAGAGGAAGGAAGGCTTTAAAGAACAAGTGGGTTTTCAGGTTAAAGACTCAACAGCATTGTTCTCAACCAAAGTACAAGGCCAGATTGGTTGTGAAAGGCTTTGGTCAAAAGAAAGGTATTGACTTTGAAGAGATTTTTTCTCCTGTTGTTAAAATGTCTTCAATTCGTGTTGCTCTAGGTATTGCTGCTAGTCTAGACTTGGAGGTTGAGCAGTTAGATGTGAAGACAGCTTTTCTTCATGGTGATTTGGAGGAGGAAATCTATATGGAGCAACCAGAAGGCTTCAAAGTCAAAGGTAAAGAAAATCTTGTCTGCAGATTGAAAAAAAGCTTATATGGGCTGAAGCAAGCTCCAAGGCAGTGGTACAAGAAATTTGATTCATTTATGGCTGAAAATGGATACAAAAGAATGGCTTCAGATCATTGTGTGTATATCAAATGGTTTAGTGAGGATTTTGTCATACTCCTACTTTATGTTGATGACATGCTTATTCTTGGGAAAGATATGTCTATGATTGACAGGTTGAAGAAGGAGCTGAGCAATTCATTTGAAATGAAGGATATGGGACCAGCAAAGCAAATACTGGGTATGCAGATTTTCCGTGATAGAAGAATCAAGAAAATATGGTTGTCACAGGAAAAGTACATTGAGAAGGTATTGGATAGGTTCAGTATGATCAATGCAAAGCCAGTTGGTTCTCCTCTTGCAGGTCACTTCAGGTTGTGCTCAGAGCAAAGTCCTTCAAGTGATGAGGAGAAGGAGAAAATGAAGAAGGTTCCTTACGCTTCAGCAGTCGGAAGTTTGATGTACGCGATGGTATGTACGAGGCCAGACATCGCATATGCAGTGGGTGTTGCTAGCAGATTTCTTGCAAATCCAGGGAAAGAGCATTGGGCAGCAGTGAAGTGGATCTTCAGATATCTCAGAGGAAGCTCCAAAGTTTGTTTAAGCTTTGGGGGTGGTCCAGCTGTGCTGATTGGTTACACAGATGCAGATATGGCGAGAGATATTGATACAAGGAAGTCCACATCAGGTTTCATACTTACTTTTGCAGGGGGAGCTGTGTCATGGCAATCCAGATTGCAAAGGTGTGTAGCTCTCTCTACCACAGAGGCAGAATATATTGCTGCTACCGAGGTCTGTAAGGAGATGCTGTGGATGAAAGAATTCTTACATGAATTGGGATTGAAACAGAAAAATTATGTGGTACATTGTGACAGCCAGAGCGCCATCCACTTGTGCAAGAACCCAACTTTTCATTTCAAGTCAAAGCATATAGATGTGAGATACCACTGGATTCGAAATGTGTTTGAAGAGAAGCAGTTACAGCTTCAGAAAATTCACACAGATGAAAATGGGGCAGACATGTTGACAAAGACCTTATCAAAAGAAAGGCAAGAGATATGCCGACAGCTGGTCGGCATGATTTCACACTAAGGAAGCATGAGACAGCCTCCCTTATGGGCTGAAGGGGGAGGTTGTTGGGCCCATGGCCCACTTATTCAGCCCATTAGGGCAAAAGGGAGCGCTACTCCTTTTTCCACCAGGATTTGTTCTCTCTCTTTTATAAAAGGAGTAGCCGCCTTCCTTTTTTGGGTTTTCTCTTTTTTAAGGAGCAGCCGTCTGAAAAAAATAGGAGAAGCATGTAGCAGGTATTTCTTTTTTCTAGGAGCATGGATTGCTAGGGGAAGAGAAGGAAGGGCTGCTGCTTGGTGCTTAACTACGTGGGAGGACTTCCACTCCAGGAATCACGTGAAGGTGCTGCAGAAGAAAAACAAGAGAAGAAGAAGAAGAGAAGGGAAGAAAATAAGGAGGTAACGCAGGAGACCGTATTTTTCGGTGACGTAATCCTTATATCCCTATTATTCTCTTGTGATTGTTTCTCAAGTTCTGGCAAGGACTTTGAGACTTGGATATTTATTATTTTATAGTGGATCTTCTTCTCTGGCTTGCCCGTGGTTTTTTTTCCTTTATCTTGAAGGGATTTTTCACGTAAATCTTGGTGTTTCTGTGATTGTGTGGTTTGCGCATTTTTATTTATTATTCCGCTGCATATTACGGTCTGCTAGTATTTGCTCGTACACGGATTCTTTTCCATCAATGTGATGCACCTGTTTAAATAACAAAATCAGGGACATGGTGGGTAAAGATGGATGATTTGAAACCTCTATAATTGAGGGTGGTACTGTAGAGGTCCATCATCCAACCATGGCCTACCTTTGATTAAGACAATGTCCTACGATGAAATGGGCCCTGTACATAACTATGATGGTGCAATCCACAATATCCAAGACATTATCGTCTATTTTGAACATTTTAGTAGATTTGTTATCAGATCCTATTTCTGTGTGTGTAAAGTTCTGTGACATCCATCTCCTCTGAGCCAGACCAAATGGATCGAACCAGACCTGGTCCATTCGACCAGTCTGGATCAAATGAATACTTGAACGAAGAAAGATCTAACCCGGACTCTTCGTTCAACAGAGAAGCCAGAAGATATCCAAAGCCTCATCCCCCATCGATTTAATCCCTCAAGCCTTCCCTTCTCCGTTCGATCAAGAGGCATCAGCGAACTTGGGAAGAACAGGGGAGAACGATCCTCTTCTTCCATCCATATAGAACTTGGGAAGAACAGGGGAGAACGATCCTCCATTTTGACAACCGATCAATGCTGGTATGATCTCTTTTCTTTTCCCTTTCTATTTCCCTTCCACCGTGATCTCATTTGGCTGTTCCTGTAGCCAGCCATGAACCAGAAGAGATGAGTTCCTTCATCTCTGGCGTTGTGGGTATTTATCAGCCTCCCAATTGTTTCTTTAAATTATTTGGAGCCCGATTGATTCAAGATCTAATGGTGGGTGTAGGCCTGGCCTAGATTAGGTTAGCTATTTAAATAATGAAGCATGGATCATTACATTAACTAATTAAAATTAGAATTGATTAATGTGCGCACTAGTTGGGATCAACCTTGGCCCAGTTAATCAGCTAGTCAAGATAATTAACTCTAATCATAATTAGGGTATATATTTTTTTCTTGCTATATACATAAAAAATGGGATTAAATAATTTGGATGGATATTGTTGTACTTTGAAAATTCGCATGTCTTGCTTTATCAAAATTGCATAATTTGTTTTGGAATTCTTTATAACTAATTTTCAACATGAAATTGTTATATACATTGACATGAATATGGTTTTTATTAATTATATTTTTTGCATATCTTGTTTATATGAAAAATTAGATCAAGTAAGTTGTCATTTTATTTGATTAGATTATATCAAGTTTATGATAAGATTTATTTAGGATATATTATAAACTATTTTTGACACTCTTGAATATATTCAAGTAACTTATGAAATTCTGTGCATGAAAAATAAGTAAGTTGAGTATGTGTATGTTATGACCCTCAGTCAGACTATATTTGTAGTATAGAATCCAGCCTCTCTGTTGACCCAATTGATGATTTTGATGATTAACAAAACTATTTGAGTATAACAATTGAAGGCTCTAATGATTTTGATTAAGTTTTTCAGATTATAAGTCAATTGAATGATCAAAATCAGGAGTTAAATCGTGTTCTGGATCGAATCTAATGTCTAGGTAAGATTGCAGACATTAGAGTCGACTCCGAGAATCACAGAGCCGACTCCAGAATCTGGCACGGAAGTTAGAGTCGACTCCGAGACTGTTAGAGCCGACTCTCACAGAAGAAACAGAACGTTGATTTTTCTGGCCCCGACTTAGAGTCGACTCCGGGTATGTTAGAGTCGACTCCAGAAAAGTTTCTTGTCGACCCCAGAAAAGTCAGAGATGACTCCAGAATTAACGGATTAAAACTGTTTCGAGTTAGAGCCGACTCAGAAAAGTTAGAGTCGACTCCAACCCACCTGGAACGAAAAATCAAATTGCCAGATCAGCTCTAACGGTAATATTTCTATTTTACCTTATTTCTAACGGATATATTTTGTTACAAGGTACACTCCAACGGATAGTTTTCTTCCAAAAATGGCTTGAAAGAAATCTATAAAAAGGGAAGACTATCATTCAAAAAGAAGAGAACGAAAAACGGAAAAAAGAAAAACAAAGAAGAAATCCCAATCCAAAAATCCGAAAAAGAGAGAGCCTGAATCTCAAGAGAAAACCTTCTAGCTCAAATCCACTCCACTCCAAAAAGCTCAAGAGGAATCCAAGGCATTCAAATCAAAGTTTTGGTGGATTTCCCAAATTGGAGAAAGAGGATCAGTTTCTTGCTTTTCAACCCTTCTCAACTGCTTCAACTGTGAAGAATCGGAGCTGAGGCTTGATTCAATCCAGCAAGGAGAAGAAGAAAAGAAGAAAAGAAGAAAAGCTCAAAAGCCAACCAACTACAAATCAGGCTTTTCTAAACCTTGTTATTTTATTTGATTATTGCTCATTGAGGAGCTTGTATTTGAAAAACATATTTCTTTTGTTTGTGTCTAGTTCAATCTGGGGGATTGAACTAGTGGAGGTAGTCTTACCTCGGTACAAGCTTGGTATAGCTTGTGTTAGGGTTTTTGTGCTGGTGAGCCCGAAAAACCAGCTGGGTTCGTTGTGATCCCGGGAAAACAACAAGTTTGAGTTGTGAGCTTGTAAAACAACTCGGCTGTAATCAAGGAAGATTATAGTGTGGACCCAAGTGAATCTTGGGAGTGGACGTAGGTGTTGGATACACCGAACCACTATAAAATCTTTGTGTTTGCCGTGTCTCCTTTATCTCTATCTCTATCTCTATCTTATTGATTGTATTTTGTATTTGCATTGCATTCACTTTCACTCACACTAAGCAAACAAATATTTAAAAGGTTTAAATTTTTTAAGAACCCAATTCACCCCCCCTCTTGGGTTGTCATCTGGGCCAACAATTGGTATCAGAGCTAGTGCTCATTAGATTTTGATCACACGATCAAGAGCTAAAGATCCAAATGGCAACTCAAGTTGGATCATTTGCTGAAGGTCATTCTACGAATAGACCTCCACTGTTTAATGGTTCAAATTATTCATATTGGAAAGCTAGAATGAGGATATTCATTCAAGCTTCTGATTATGAACTATGGGGTGTTATAATTAATGGACCTAGTACACCCACACATGTTATTGATGGCACTATTGTTCCTAAGCCCGAAAGGGACTGGAATGATAATGATAGGAAAATGGCACAGCTAATGCTAAAGCCATGAATGTCTTATATTGCTCTTAGATGCTAATGAATTTAATAGAATCTCCACTTGTAATTCCGCAAAGGAGATTTGGGATAGATTAGAGGTTACCCATGAGGGTACCAACCAAGTAAAAGAATCTAAAATTAATATTCTTGTTCATAAATATGAGTTGTTTAGCATGGAACAATCTGAAACCATTGCATGCATGTACACTAGATTTACAGATATTGTAAATGGTTTAAAAAGTCTTGGTAAGACATATACTAACTCAGAACTTGTTCGAAAAATTCTTAGGTCATTACCAAGATCATGGGAAGCAAAAATGACAGCAATCCAAGAAGCAAAGGACCTCAACACTTACCCTTAGAGGAGCTTCTAGGATCACTTATGACCCATGAGTTGACTATGAAGCAGCACATAGAGGAGGACACAAAGAAGAAGAAAAATTGCCCTCAAAGCTGCAAAAGAAGAAGAGAGCAGCAGCGATGATGATGATGATGATGATGAAGAGACTGCTCTCTTAGCCAAAAAGTTTAAAAGATTCATGAGGAGAAAGAAACCCTTCCACAAGAAGAAATTTGGAGCAAAGTGGGAAGGAGAAAAGGATAAGAACAAGGACAAGGACAAAGAAAAAGAGAAAGACCCCTTGACTTGCTATGAGTGTAATAAACCGGGGCACTTTAGGAATGAATGTCCTAAATTGAAGAAAGCCTACAAAAAGAAAAAGAAGGCTTATGTGGCGACTTGGAGTGATAGCGAAGAATCTTCTTCCGAAGAAGAAGAACAAAAGGAAGTCGCAAATGTATGTTTTATGGCGGACGACAACGATGAGGTAAGTTCCGATAACCCTTGCGATGAGTTTGCATTTGATGAATTATTTGATGCTTTTAATGAACTTGTCGGCGATTTCAAAGTTTTGAAAAAGAAATACAAGCTTTTGAAAAATGAAAATTTAACTTTCATTAAAGAAAAGGAAGATCTTAATAATGAAGTTAAGAAACTTAAATCTGAAAATGAAATTTTGGTAAAAGAAAAAGAATTAATTTTCAATGAAAATGATAAACTAAGGAAAGAGGTTGAAAAACATAAGAACATAGTTGATAAGTTTACCTTAAGCTCAACTAAATTAGACATGTTATTAAATAGTCAAAAAGCAGTTTTTGACAAAGCCGGATTAGGGTATAACACTTTAAGAAAACAAAAATCACTGAAAAATATTTTTGTGCGTGCTGGCCAAAGTAATTTTACATGCTTTAAATGTAATCAAAAAGGACATAAATCTTATGAATGTAAAATTCTAAAACCTAATAAAACTTAAATATTAAAGGAAAGAAAATATGGGTTCCGAAAGGAACAATTTTTTGCTACTAACCATGAAGGACCCAAGAAAGCTTGGGTACCTAAACATAAGACTTGATTCATTGCAGGAATGTCTTGTGGCCAAAAGATCAAAGAGAAAGTGGTATCTTGATAGTGGCTGCTCAAGACATATGACGGGTGACAAAGAGAATTCATCACCCTGAAGAAAAGAGGAGGAGTTGTTACATTTGGCGACAATGGCAAAGGCCAAATCTTGGGGTTTGGTAACATTCAAATAACTCCCTCCACATATATTGAAAATGTACTTTATGTTGATGGTTTGAAACATAATTTAATTAGTATAAGTCAATTATGTGACAAAGGTTTTAAAGTATTTTGA
Source organism: Calamus simplicifolius (assembly GCA_900491605.1). Lineage (NCBI taxonomy): Eukaryota > Viridiplantae > Streptophyta > Magnoliopsida > Arecales > Arecaceae > Calamus > Calamus simplicifolius. The sequence goes on along the minus strand of UESW01002108.1, from coordinate 165,567 downwards.
ATCTTCTTATGCACAGTAGCTAATCCCATTGATAATAGCATTGTTTTTATTGGAAATAGAAATGGCAATGTATACTTGATTGACTTAGACAATTTGTCTACTAATAATCATTGCTTAGTTGCTAATAATGCTAATATGAATGAGATTGGTTGGTTGTGGCATCGAAGATTAGGTCACGCAAGCACACACCTGATTTCAAAACTAATTAGAATGGATTTAGTAAAAGGTTACCTAAAATAGATTTTGAAAATAACAAAATATGTGATGCATGTCAGTTTGGAAAACAAACGAGAAGTTCTTTTAAATCTAAAAATGTTGTTTCAACTTCTAGGCCATTAGAGCTACTTCACATGGACCTTTTTGGACCAACTAGAACCACAAGTCTAGGAGGAAAGAAATATGGTCTTGTGATAGTAGATGATTACTCTAGATTCACTTGGGTAATGTTTTTAGCTCACAAAGATGAGACTTTCTCGATATTCCTGAAATTCTTCAAGAAAGTAACAAATGAGAAAAACACTACCATAGTGTCTCTAAGAAGTGATCATGGAACTGAATTTGAAAATCACTTATTTGAAAGTTTTTGCAATGAAAATGGTATTAATCATAATTTTTCTGCACCTAGGACCCCAAACAAAATGGAGTAGTTGAAAGAAAAATAGGACTCTAGAAGACATGGCCCGTACCATGCTATGTGAAAGTAAACTCCCGAAATACTTTTGGGCGGAAGCTATTAACACAGCATGTTACATCCTAAATAGAGCTTAATAAGACCTATTTTAAAGAAAACACCTTATGAATTATGGCATGATAGAAAACCCAACATTAAATATTTTCATGCATTTGGTTGTAAATGTTTTATTCATAATAATGGTAAAAATAACTTAGGTAAATTTGATGCAAAATCTGATGAAGGAATATTCTTAGGTTATTCAACAACTAGTAAAGCATATAGAGTGTTAATAAAGGAAGTTTAATTGTTGAAGAATCTATTCATGTAGTTTTTGATGAATCTTTAGCATCAAGTTCCAAAAGGATTGATGATGAGGAAGATACAAACATTCTCGAAAACAATCTTGAAAAACTTAATATTGATGTATCTTCAGATCATGAACAAGAAGCTAAAGATAATGATTCGCCTAATGCTGATGATATTAATACTAATCATAATGATGTAGATCTACCAAGAGATTGGAGATGCTTATAGTCATCCCAAGGAATTGATTATAGGTGATCCATCTCAAGGAATAAGAACTAGATCATCTATGAGAAATATTAGTAATCATCTTGCATTTGTTTCACAAATTGAACCTAAAACCATTGAAGAAGCTGAAAAAGATAATAATTGGATGTTAGCTATGCAAGAAGAATTAAATCAATTCACTAGAAATAATGTATGGACATTAGTGGAAAGACCTAAAGATCATTCTGTTATAGGATCAAAATGGGTTTTTAGAAATAAACTAGATGAAAATGGCATAGTAATTAGAAACAAAGCTAGATTAGTTGCAAAAGGATATAATCAAGAAGAAGGTATTGATTTTGATGAAACCTTTGCACCTGTAGCTAGATTAGAAGCCATTAGGCTATTACTTGCATTTGCATGTCACATGAACTTTAATTTATTTCAAATGGATGTCAAAAGTGCATTTTTAAATGGATTAATAAATGAAGAAGTATATGTAGAACAACCACCAGGTTTTGAAGATCATGAATTTTCAAATCACGTTTTTAAATTGCACAAAGCATTATATGGTTTGAAACAAGCACCTAGAGCTTGGTATGATAGACTAAGTAAATTTTTGATTGAAAATGATTTTACAAGAGGAAATGTTGATAAAACATTGTTTTTGAAAAGAAAAGATAAAGATTTACTTGTAGTTCAAATTTATGTTGATGACATTGTATTTGGTGCTACTAACAATCTTCTATGTCAAGAGTTTGCTAAGTTAATGCAGGGAGAATTTGAAATGAGCATGATGGGAGAACTCAACTTCTTCCTTGGACTCCAAATCAAACAAAGCAAAGAGGGAATCTTTATCAACCAAACAAAGTACACAAGAGAAATTCTAAAGAAGTTTGGTATGGAATCAATCAAACCCCTCGGAACACCAATGAGTCCTTCATGCAAGCTGGACAAAGATGAAGAAGGTAAGAAGGTTGATCAAAAATATTATCGAGGTATAATCGGATCCCTACTTTACTTAACTGCAAGTAGACCAGACATAATGTTTGCTGTTTGCTTATGTGCTAGATTTCAGTCTGAACCTAAAGAATCACATTTAATTGCTGTTAAAAGAATACTAAGATACTTAAGTGGAACAAAAAATGTAGGTTTATGGTATTCTAGAGACTCAACATTAAATCTGATTGCATATTCTGATTCTGATTATGCTGGATGTAAGTTAGATAGAAAAAGCACAAGTGGTGCATGCCAATTCTTAGGAAGTAACTTAATCTCATGGTTTAGCAAAAAGCAAAATTCGGTTGCATTATCTACTGCTGAAGCAGAATATGTTGCAGCTGGAAGTTGCTGTGCTCAAATCCTATGGATTAAGAGACAACTTGAAGACTATGGTATCACACTTGATAAGACACCTATAAGATGTGATAATACAAGTGCAATCAATCTAACTAAAAATCCAATTCAACATTCAAGAACAAAGCATATTGAAATTAGATATCACTTTATAAGAGAACATGTTGCCAATAATGAAATTTGTCTTGATTATGTGAATACTGAAGAACAATTAGCAGATATATTTACAAAACCCTTAAGTGAAGAGAGATTTTGTTATCTTAGAGGAGAATTAGGAGTTTGTGATCCTTTGGAATAGTTTTCTGAAACTCTTAAGGACATCTATCTAGATTTCATCAATTTCTTGAAAAATCTCGATATTCAATAAGGAAATCTATCTAGATCTTGATTCATTGTTTCCCCAATTGCTAAGGAACATTTATCTAGAATTTGATGATTAATTTGAATAGTTTCAGATCCTTGAAACTTGATTTTTTATCTCTGAAACTGTTAGAGTCGACTCTAACAGTTTGTGGAGTCGACACCTTTTTTTGATGTTCTGTCTAAGCAATTAGAGCCGACTCCGGCTTCTGTAGAGCCGACTCTAATTCGAGCGCTGACAGACTTTCTGGTTCGGAGCCGACACCCAGTTTTCGGGAGTCGACTCTAGGTCGAACTAGGTCAAAAATAAAAAGGCGGAGTCGACCCCAAATCATTCCATCCGTCTCCCAAAACCCCTCCAAAAGTTCCAAAGCCTTTCCAACTTCCCCAATCTTCTCAAACCTTTGATTACACATTCCAATCTTCTCAATGGCACCCAAGAGGCGCGGTTTCGTCGGTGGAGCGTCCGTTCCCACGAGGCGACGCACGATTCGGAGGCAACCCTCGCCATCCTCCTCTTCGGCCACTCAAGAAGATTCCCCTCCTTCACCCTCTTCACCCAAAGTAGATCAACTAGCCGGTAAGACTATTACAACTGGAAGGAAGGTCAATTTTGATTTCTTTGAGTCGGAGGGCTTTTCAATAGGAAGATGTTTGAAAGAAATGGGGTGGGAAAAGATTTGCTCATTAGATATCCCCACTTATCCTGCCTAGTGAGAGAGTTTTACAATGATTTGAGTAGAGGAGAAGGCGGTTTAATCAGTATGTAAGAGGAACAAGAGTTACAATAACTGCTGAAATACTTGGAAATTTATTGGAAATGCCCACAATTGGTATTATGGAATATCAGCATGATGATAGAAGTGGTGCATTGTCAAGAATGTTAGGGAGGATGTAACCGAGTTTGAGGAAATCCTTGCAAATCAATTAAATCTGGAACTCAGGTTACTACACAACATATGTGGAAGAATTTTATTTCCCAAAATTGGTAGATTTGAGTACGTCTCGGAGCGAGACATTCTTTTGATGGATTGTAATAACTGGAAGGCCAGTCAACCTAGCTGGCATGATGATTGGATATATGGCAGAGGCTGCTACAAAGAAAAGATCTACACTGCCATATGGTATGATTCTGACATTGATCTTTAGAAGCCAAGGTGTGCTAATTATGGATAATGAACCCCTAAGGAAATTAAGGCACACTGACTATTATAGTATTTCTACTATTCATCGGATGGGCTTCAAGAAGTTAAATGGTATATGGATGAAAGGAGGACGAGAAGAAAGAGCTGAGAGAGATAGAGCTGAAGAGGCCAGAGTAGAAGATATCCCTGGACCATCCACTGCGGGACCATCAGTCCCTGATCCATTTATTGCGGGACCATCTACAGCTGGACCTTCAGAGGCCGGACCGAGCACAGTTCCCTCTCCTCCACATCAGTCTATTACTGCTTCTGGGAGATTCTCTGATGAGCAGATTGGTCAGTTGAGAGCCTTGCTTGCTGAATATGATAGTCAGAGATCTCATGAGATTAATCAATTAAAAGAAGACTTCAATCAGCTAAAAGAAGAACTTAACTCGAGACTGGACATGATCTCCTTTTCCATAAGCAATTCTGTTGAATCCTTTGGTGCTGAACTTCACAAAATCTTTGAAAGGATGGAAGGCATTGCTGATGGCTCGGGATCTTATGTTCATGCAACTGGTCAACTGAAGAAGGACATTGACCTTGCAGTCTCACAGATTGAAGCTTGTCTTGAAAATTTTAAGAAATCTCAAAAAGATGATGTAATGGAAATCATAGGTCACTTGAAGAAAATTGTATTCAAACATATCTGACCTTTTTTTTGATAGTTTGTATTTAGGAATTTTGAATATCTAATGTATTTCACTTTGGAATGTACATGAATCAACTTATGTAATGTTCTTACTTATGAAATGCAATTACACATTTTCAAATCTGTCTATGATTGACTGCTTGAATCCCTATGTCTTATTGAACCAACAATTTTTCTCTAATAACTTTCTTTATCTAATACTCTCCTTATTGCTGATAACAAAAAAGGGGGAGAGATGGTTGAATATGCAAAGAAAAGAAGACTTGAATTTTAATGAGAGATGGTTGAATATGCAGAAAGAAAGAAAGGGGGAGAAATGATTGTTTATGCAAAAAAAAAGAGACTTGAAATTTTAATCAGTTCAATTAAAATTTGATTTTTATATATAGGGGGAGCTATTCAATGCAGGGGGAGCTTAACAACAAGCTTAATTGCAATTTTCTGTACATTTAGTTTAAATGTTCATAATTGATGGATTATATAGAACTCATGCACAATTTTAAAAGTTCACTTTGAATATTGGCATCAAATCCTTCATTAAAAATGTTTTAAGCTTTAAAATGACTATAATCTTTAGTTCGAATGAATTTTTTGAATGCATATACTCAAAGTTTTTGTTATCATCAAAAAGGGGGAGATTGTTGACCCAATTGATGATTTTGATGATTAACAAAACTATTTGAGTATAACAATTGAAGGCTCTAATGATTTTGATTAAGTTTTTCAGATTATAAGTCTATTGAATGATCAAAATCAGGAGTTAAATCGTGTTCTGGATCGAATCTAATGTCTAGGTAAGATTGCAGACATTAGAGTCGACTCCGAGAATCACAGAGCCGACTCCAGAATCTGGCACGGAAGTTAGAGTCGACTCCGAGACTGTTAGAGCCGACTCTCACAGAAGAAACAGAACGTTGATTTTTCTGGCCCCGACTTAGAGTCGACTCCGGGTCTGTTAGAGTCGACTCCAGAAAAGTTTCTTGTCGACCCCAGAAAAGTCAGAGACGACTCCAGAATTAACGGATTAAAGTGTTTCGAGTTAGAGCCGACTCCAGAAAAGTTAGAGTCGACTCCAACCCACCTGGAACGAAAAATCAAATTGCCAGATCAGCTCTAACGGTAATATTTCTATTTTACCTTATTTCTAACGGATATATTTTGTTACAAGGTACACTCCAACGGATAGTTTTCTTCCAAAAATGGCTTGAAAGAAATCTATAAAAAGGGAAGACTATCATTCAAAAAGAAGAGAACGAAAAACAGAAAAACAAAGAAGAAATCCCAATTCAAAAATCCGAAAAAGAGAGAGCCTGAATCTCAAGAGAAAACCTTCTAGCTCAAATCCACTCCACTCCAAAAAGCTCAAGAGGAATCCAAGGCATTCAAATCAAAGTTTTGGTGGATTTCCCAAATTGGAGAAAGAGGATCAGTTTCTTGCTTTTCAACCCTTCTCAACTGCTTCAACTGTGAAGAATCGGAGCTGAGGCTTGATTCAATCCAGCAAGGAGAAGAAAAAGAAGAAAAGAAGAAAAGCTCAAAAGCCAACCAACTACAAATCAGGCTTTTCTAAACCTTGTTATTTTATTTGATTATTTGCTCATTGAGGAGCTGTGTATTGAAAAACAATATTTCTTTTGTTTGTGTCTAGTTCAATCTGGGGGATTGAACTAGTGGAGGTAGTCTTACCTCGGTACAAGCTTGGTATAGCTTGTGTTAGGGTTTTTGTGCTGGTGAGCCCGGAAAACCGGCTGGGTTCGTTGTGATCCCGGAAAACAACAAGTTTGAGTTGTGAGCTTGTAAAACAACTCGGCTGTAATCAAGGAAGATTATAGTGTGGACCCAAGTGAATCTTGGGAGTGGACGTAGGTGTTGGATACACCGAACCACTATAAAATCTTTGTGTTTGCCGTGTCTCCTTTATCTCTATCTCTATCTCTATCTTATTGATTGTATTTTGTTTTGCATCTGCATTCACTTTCACTCACACTAAGCAAAAAATATTTCAAAAGGTTTAAAATTTTTAAGAACCCAATTCCCCCCCCCCTCTTGGGTTGTCATCTGGGCCAACACTCTCAAAATTTATACGAAGGCTTGTGATATTAGGATCCTTTCTATAGATAGATATATATGGTTTTCATTTTGTAACCTATGCTGCAGGTTAAAGTGTAGTTTCCGTTAAAAGATCATACCATAGGGTTTGTATATGATCATAATTATTGAGTGAGGACACTTTATCGGACTCTTAGTAAATTTTATTTGCTAAGAAAAGTAAGAATTATTTGACACTTTAAGATATTATTTCTCTACAAATGATTTACTTTATGTACATGTATGATAATGAGTTATTATTTATGTAATATAATTGGCTTAAGTCTACTTACTTTATCCCTCTAGCTAGTTATATTTAGAGTTGCTTATTGAACAATAGCTCATGAAATTTTATTATTATATTATTATTATTATTATTATTATTATTATTATTATTATTATTTATTGAGAACAATAAATGAGAAGGATTTGGGATAGCAACTGACCCAAGGTTTAGATATCTGCTTAAGATTAATTTAGTTTGATTTAAGAGTGTGTAGCATTATTTGATAGCAAGTTATGATGTTCATTTTTAGTTTTGCTATTAGCATTGTTTCGAAAATATTTTAGTTTGCTTTAATGAATATTTAATTTATTATTATTGGTTAAATTTATTATATAATAATATTTAAAGTAAAATGTTTTATATGCTAGGGATGTCATTTCTAAGTATGTGGTAAATTGTTAGGCTTTGGTTCCACCCTAGGTTTGGGGCGTGACAAATTTTTTTGTGCTGGTCTCTTATAGAATATTTTGGTATTATTTTCTTTTATATTCTATTGAATAATTATACTTATAGTATACTCTAAATATTATAGTAGACCTTTTGCTCTAATATAGCCTAAATCCTTAGCAAATTAAATTTTGATATGCCATATTAGTTTTATTTTCTATTATTTTTATTATTTTATTTAACTATTTTCAAAGTCGTAACAATTCTTGTATAAAAGGTCAACAATCATATATGAATCTGGCCAATCATTCTAAAACTCCACAATTTTGTGGTAAGTCCATGGTGTCCGATTTGAATGATCCCTGTATCTGCTTTCAACAAGTAGAAAAGAGAAAGGCTAGTGTATGCACACGTGCGTGAGAGAGAGACCCTACCCTTTTAGGGTTAGCCCAGTTTAAATCTATGACCTAGATTAATTAGTTTAGGAATAAGAAAAAAAGGTCTAAACTACATTCTTGATTCTCGTGATATAACAAAATTTATATATTGATCCCTATCATATATGCAAAAATATGGGACCAATATATTTATCATGATAAATATTAAATCATGAATAGATGCATAAATACCTTCAGCTATTGATCCATGCAAATGGGTTGTCTTCTTCTTCAGATCAGGGTAAGGCTCTTTCACACCTTACAGTTCTCTCAGCAATGGTGTAAACTTCTGTAAAAACCAGGTGCATGGACCTTTCCATTTTATTTTGCTTTATGCCTTATATGTCCATCACAAAGGATGCTTCAAACGGATATGGTTGAGGGATGTTTATCTTAATCGTGGATTCAAATTTTGAATTCACGTAATCCCTCGATATCGAATATAGGACCATCTTAATGTTATCTAACCGATATGCTTAATGGGAAAAAACCAACATTCTTTCACTTGGTCCATATATTCTATTACTATAGTAAGAAATAAAATACATAGATCATAGCAATATGTCCTCTTAAATCGAGTATTATTAACCATGTATCACAATGTATTATTTTTCAAACATAAACTTATATAACTTAATGAATAAACCCCATGTTTATTCTAGGTCCAACTTAATGATGATCATCACAAAATAAATGTGTACACTAAATAATTGAATGTGAAAAAATATCACAACCATAAAAGAGTTTTATTAATTATAAAATTCATCTATACAATGAATTAAATAAAATAACCAAGACCCATATGGTCTACATGATCCTTAAACTTTTATGGTGGCATGCCTTTAGTCAAGGGATCAGCTATCATCAACTCAGTGCTCACGTGCTCAATAACCACTATCTTTTCTTTAACACGTTCTCTTATGGCTAAATATTTGATGTCGATGTGCTTGCTTTGACTACTGCTCTTTGTTTTTAGGCATAAATACTACAGCTAAATTGTCACAATAAATCTTCAATGGCTTAGATATATAATCTACAATTCTAAGCCCAGAAAAAAAATCTTCAACCATACACCATGCGAAGTAGCCTCGAAACATGACATGAACTCGGCTTACATGGTGGAAGTGGCAGTCAAAGTCTGCTTGGCGCTCCTCCAAGATACAACTCCACCAGCAAACATAAACATATATCTAGATGTTAACTTTCTAGAATCAACACAGCCATAAAGTCGGCATCAGAGTAGCCAATTACTTTCAAATTTTCAATCCGTCTGAACATAAGCATGTAGTCCTTGGTACCCTGAAGATACCCATCACCTTCCTAGCAGTTTTTCAGTGATCTAAACCTGGATTACTCTGATATCTTCCCAACATCCCAATTGCAAATGCTATATCAGGCCTTGTACATACCTGAGCATACATCAAGTTACTAATAGCTAAGGTATATGGAGTATTTTTTATTTTCTCCCTCTCAAAGTCATTCCTTGGGCACTGATTCAAATTGAATCTGTTACCCTTAACTATGGGCGCTATACTTAGTGAACAATCTTTCATCCAAAATCTCTCTAAGATTTTATTGATATAGGTTTCTTAAGATAGACCTAAAACACCTTGAAGTCTATCTCTCTGAATTTTAATGCCAATGACATAAGAGGCATCACCCATATCTTTTATATCAAAATTCTCAGAAAGAAAATTTTTCACCTCATGTAACATACCTTTATCATTGGTTGCAAGTAAAATATCATCTACATATAGGATCAGAAAATAAATTTTGCTTCCACTGACCTTCTGGTATATACATTGATCCATGATGTTCTCTACAAATCCAAATGAAGAAATTACATCATAAAATTTTAAGTACCATTATCAGAGGCTTGTTTCAACCCATATATAGATCTCTTAAGCTTGCATACCAATTACTCATTCTCACTAGAGGAAAAACCTTTAGGTTATTTCATATAAACCTCTTCCTCTAAATCTCCATTGAGAAATGCAGTTTTTACATCCATTTGTTGCAGCTCTAAATCAAAATACGCAATAAGTGTCATGATAATGCAGAAGGAATCTTTCTTAGATACAGAAGAAAATGTCTCATTGTAATCAATTCCCTCCCTTTGAGTAAGTCCCTTAGCAATGAGTCTTTCCTTATATCGCTCAATGTTACCAACGAGTCTTTCTTGGTCTTAAAACCCATTTACAGCCAATGGCTTTTGCTCCATCAGGCAATTCATCAAGATCCCAAACTCCATTAAATGCCATAGAATTCATCTCATCTTTCATAACATCATATCATAAATTGGATTCCTTACAATTTAGGGCTTGTGAAAATGTTTCAGGATCATTTTTAGCTCCAATATTATAGTCCGACTCTTGAAGATACACAATATAGTCACTAGAAATTACTGATTTCTTTTCTCTTGTAGATCTTCTTAATGTTGTAACAACCTCCTCTGGCAAAGTTGATTGTTCAACTATCTCTGGTAACTCATGAGAGACTAGATTTACTATTTCATTATCAGCAAATTATAAAATTTCAACGACTGGTTGTATAATGCCCGTTGGATCTTGAGGGGCACTATGAACGATAATCAGTCTATCACTTGAAGTGAAAGATTAAGCATCAGAATGTTCCCTTTCAGGAATCATGCTTTACAATTGATCACTCCCACTGATCAAGTTATTCTCAAGAAATTTGGCATTTCTTGATTTCACAATCCTAGTTATGTGAGATAGATAGTAAAATCTATATCCCTTGACCTCTCGGCATATCCAACAAAATACCTAGTAATGGTCCTAGGATTCATCTTTTTCTCTTGTAGATTGTACCCTCTTACTTCACATGGGCATCCCCCTTCATATGGGCATACCCATACGCGTACATGTTGCAAACTTGGTTTCCAATGTTTAAATAACTCAAATGGCATTTTAGAAACAGCCTTGGTTGAAACCTGATTCAATATGTATACGGCCATCTTGAGAGCTTCTATCCACATGGACTTAGGTAGTTTGGAGCTGCTAATCATGCTCATCATGTCCATCAATGTTCGGTTCCTTCTTTTTGCTACACCATTCTGATCAGGTGAGCTAAGTAAACTGTATTGGACAACAATCCCATATTTTTGAAGGAACTTTGCAAATGGGCCAGGTATTGTCCATCCTCGATGTATCTCCTATAATACTCACCTCCTCTATCAGATCTCATAATTTTAATTTATTTTCCACATTGTGTCCTTACTTCTGCCTTGAACACCTTAAAGGCATCTAATGCTTCATTCTTATTATGAAGCAAGTAGAGATACATAAATCATGAGTATCATCAATGAAGAAGATGAAGTATTTCAGACCATAAAAATCCATATCTAGATAACAAATGTCCGTGTGAATGACCTCTAATAGGTCTGAACTCCTCTTGGCACCTTTCTTTGACTTGTTGGTCTGCTTTCCCTTAATGTAGTCCATACAAGTATCAAAGTCAGTGAAGTCCAAAGTACTGAGTACTCCTTCGTTCACTAACCTCTTGATTCTATCTATAGAGATATGTCCCAATCTTCAGTGCCACAACATAGAAGAGTTATCATTTACAATATATTTTTCATGCCAGCCCTGACATGCATCACATCTTGAGTGGTATTATTTTGTAAATTAATATAGAAAAGACCATCAGACAAAGTACAATTCCCAACAAGTTTAGATTTATAATATAAACTGGAAGAAGTATCTGAAAAGTTGAAGGAATAACCCAAAGGTTCAAGTCTTGAAACTGAAATTAAATTCCTAAAACAACTAGGTACATAAAAGGTTCTTTTTAAGTTTAAAATAAAACCACTACTAAGAATTAAAGTGCATGTCCCTATAACTTTCGTATGTGAGCGCATCTTGTTTCCTGAAGAGATATACTGCTCACTTTCCATTGGCTTCTTTAGGTTTTACATACCCGGCAAAGTATTGCAAATGTGGATTGTAGAACCAGAATCAATCCACCATGTGTTATAAATAAAATTAGCCACATTAGATTTATAACAGACAAGTTAGATTGTTTTACCTTTCTTTTCAAGCCAAGTCTTGAACTTGATGCAATCCTTCTTCATGTGTCCCTTCTTCTTAGAGAAGAAACGCTTGGATATCTTCTTAATATCAGATTGGGATGGTATTTTACTTTTACCCTTCTTCTTGGCCCGTGCCTGATCCTTTCCATTTGTAGTCAGCATTGCACTCTCATCCAATTCCATCAATAGTCTACCTTCTTCTTGAACACACATGGCCAAAAGCTTATTGATTGATCATTTTCCTTATGTGTTTTATAAGATATCTTAAATGGTCCATACTGATATGGAAGGGTGTTTAAAATATAGTGCACCAGAAAGAACTCAGACATTTCAACCTCAAGAGTCTTCAATTGAGTTGCAATGTCCCTCATTTGCATAATGTGTTCACACACATCTCTTACTTCAGTGAACCTCAAAGATGAGAACTTTAAAATTAGAGTGTTGGCAAGAGCTTTGTCTGAAGTACTAATTTGCTCATCAATGGCATTTAGTAGCTCCCTGACATTCTTATGCTTATCGACTGAACCACATATACCAACAGAGATTTTTGTCTTTATGAACATTACACTCAAGTGATTAGATCACTCCCAGTGTTCATAAATCACAATCTCACTAGGAGTGCTGGTCTGAGTTACTAAAGGTGGTTCATCCTTCCTTTACTACAACAAAATTTAGAAATAGCAACCCTTTCTTGACGACACGGAGGTGAAGCATTGGGGTTTCACACAGCCTACCGACGCTTTAAAAAGCGTCGGCAAGCTTTACCCCCGCCCCCCCCCACACCCCCCCCCCCCCCCCCCCCCCGCCGCTGCCGCCAGGCCCTCGATCAGTGCCTCCCCCTCTCTTGCGATCTTGATGGAGCTAGATCGAGTGCCTCCCCCCCCCCCCCCCCCCCCCCGCCAGGCCCCCGATCAAGTGCCTCCTCTCTTGCGATCTTGACAGAGCTGGATCGAGTGCCTCCCTCCTCTCTTGCGATCTTGATGGAGCTGGATCGAGTGCCTCCCCCCCCCCGCCAGGCCCCCGATCAAGTGCCTCCCCCTCTCTTGCGATCTTGACGGAGCCGGATCGAGTGCCCCCCCACCCCAGCGCCCTAGCCCTCCTTCTCTTCTTCTTCTTTGCCAGAGATCTCCAAGGATAACGCACTCTTTGATCTCTCTCAATGGCGCTCAGATTCAAGGAGCAAGGCCAGCTCCAGCTGCTGGACAGAGAAGAAGCAGAGGAAGATGATTGCTTCGAATCCATCGACAAACGTAAGAAGAGATCGATCTCAGTTCATTTTGATCTTGATCTTCCTGGATCTACTGCCATTTATATTAATTATTGCCATCTGGACTCGATTTTCTTGGACATTTAGCTAGATTTTGATCACCGACCATTTGATTCGATCTCCCTTTTTCCTGGATTTCGTACCAATTTTGTCGAATTCTGCTTTGTTTTTCTTAACATTTCGGTTCTAATACGCGATCGCTTCAATCTATGCAGTGATCTCCCTAGGGATTAATGCCGGAGACATCAAGAAGCTCCAGGACGCGGGCATCTACACCTGCAACGGCCTCATGATGCACACCAAGAAGGTTCTTCTCTTACTCCGATCCACTGCTTCCGATCTGAAGACATCCTTCGAATTTTTCTACAGTTTTGATGCTAATTTCCTCCGATCGCAGGCCTTGACGGGGATCAAAGGATTGTCCGAAACCAAAGTTGATAAGATCTACGAGGCCGCAGAGAAGCTCGTGGTTACGATTTCATTCCTCCCTTCAAAACCCTCCTCCATTCTAACTTGCACCGGACTGTGATTCCTTTGACGTGGATCGTTGAAGATGCCGACGCTTTTTTAAGCATCGGCAAATACTTTGCCAATGGCAAATTACTTTGCCGATGCTTTAAAAAGTGTCGGCACAATTATTTTTACCGATGCTTTCCAAAAGCATCGGCAATTTTCTTCTCCACCCTCTTTCTAGCAACGCTTTAAAAAGCGTCGAAAGGTCATTTGCCGACGCTAAAAAAGCGTCGGGAAATAACTTTAAAAGCGTCGCCACCCCTTAAATTTTCTGTAGTGCTTATAGCATAATCAATGTCCATCTAGCTCAGATGAAGGAAAATTCTCTTCTTCCAAACCTTATAGTTATCACCCCTCAATTCAGATATGTCACATTTTATATCAGAGAAATTTACAGATTGCATAACTGCAAAATTAAATATACATGCTTATTACCAAAAATTAAGGCTAATAAAAAATGCTTTATCAATGTAAATCATGCATTTAGAAAACAGTGAATCAACTGATACAAAACTTGCTTGTGGGCTAAAGCTCTAATTTAATTATATTCACTTAAGTCTGTATGATAAAACTATCAAATTATGTTCCTTCTTTCTAATTCCTATGCATAGATTAGAAAATATAATTTGATATTTTATCCTAATTAATTATACAAATATAACAAAAATTTCTATGGAATAAATTTTACTGTGAAATAAATTTTATTATATCCATATAATTAATTACAATTAATGTCCATTATTTATGTGATTAATTAACTTGTTTATAATTTTATATTAAGGATGCTGTGGCTACTCCTTAATTATTCAATTATATTTACCACTAGATATTATTTTAAATTTTATGCTCAATTATGTTACTTAAAAAGTATGCATAATTCATAAAATTTATACATACAAATTCTAAATATAATTAAACATAAATAGGCCAAGCCAACGACCCAATCCAGCCAGCAGCCCGTCATCTTCATCCAATTTCAATAATTTAATTTAATCAAAAATTCTTAATCACCCAAAAATTTCTCAAATGGGCCAAATATGGTGTGGCCTAGACTACCACACGGCCCAGCTTGTTGTAGTCTAGGCTGGGCATGTGCGCCCAGCCTGGCTGCTGGGCTAGGCGCTAGGCGACTGACCCAGGCGCTGGGCCAGCCTAGCTATTGGGCCATCGCTGGCTGCCTAGCCCAGGCGCTAGCCGCTGGGCCCAGGCGCCTGGCTGCCTAGCCTAGGTGGGCGCTTGGCCCGCTAGCTACTGGCCCAGACTGGCGGCATCTCCTCTTTTTTTTTGTTGAATCCTGTATGGCCGCCATGTCTTCCGTAAGAGGCATCTTCCATCCATCCTTATCCCGTAAGAGGCGCACCTCATCACACATATTACTACAAGAAAATACTGAAATATCAACGCAAATTTAGCGACGCAATGATGTGTCGCTAATTGCGACAACTTTGCGACGCCTCCGTGACATAAAACATTGCGACGCAATTAGCGACTCAATAAACCAAAAATTAAAAAAATTAATTTTTTATTTAACGATGCAAATAATGCATCGCGATATTTTTAAAATAATTTTTTATAAATATAAATATGGAAAAAAATATTGTAATGCAACTCAGTGCGTCGTAATATTTTTAAAAAAATTAATTATGTCAAAAAGTGACGCATTAGCGATGCAATAAACCAGAAAATTAAAAAAATTATTTTTAATTTAGCGACGCACCAATTGCGTCACAAATAATTTAAATAAAATTAATTTATATAAAATATAAATATGAGAAAAAATATTGCGATGCAACTCAGTGCGTCGTAATGTTTTTAAAAAATTAAATATGTTAAATAGCGATGCATTAGCGACGCAATAAACCAAAAAATTTAAAAATATATTTTTAATTTAGCGATGCACTAACTGCATCATAATTATTTTAAATAAAATTAATTTTTATAAAATATAATTATGAAATAAAAAAATTGCGATGCAACCCTATGCGTCGCAATGTTTTTTAAAAAATTAATTATGTTAAATAGCGACGCATTAGCGATGCAACAAACCAAAAAATTAGAGAAATTATTTTTAATTTAGCGACGCACTAGTTGCATTGCAATTATTTTAAATAAAATTAATTTTTATAAAATATAATTATGAAATAAAAAAATTGCGACACAACCCTGTGCGTCGCAAGGTTTTTAAAAAATTTAATTATGTTAAATAGCGACGCAATAGCGATGCAATAAAATAGTAAATTAATAAAAATAATTTTTTATTTAGCGATGCAAGTATTGCATCGCAATGTTTTTTTTAAAAAATAAATTTTATAAAAATATTAAAAAGAATTATAAATAAAAATATTGCGACGCACATATGTGCGTCGCAATATTTTTTAAAATATTGTTTAAGGAAATCTGAATATTCTTTTTAATATATATATATATGTGTGTGTGTGTGTTAAACTCTAATCATATGAGAACTGGAGCGTGATAAGATACAAGAAGAACGAAAGTTAAATGACTAGCATCTAAAGAAAGACTTCGATCCAAACAGATAAACAGGGGCCAAAAAGAACAAAGAAACGATCCAAATGGAGGGTAATAAAAGCCCTTGAAAGATAGACAACAAACCTTTAGAAACCGCATCTAAGACAAACTCCAAACCCTAGTATCCTTAGCTCTGATCGATCACTCAGGAGCGGCAACACGAACAAGACGAAACACGCCGACAATGGGAAAGATCTCTCTCTGGAAACCCTAGGAAAAGCTCGCTGTCGCCCCCTTACGTGGATGAGATGGAGGTAGAGGGATCAGTTTCTCGAGAACCAAGACGACGATCCTCTCGCCCTATGCCTCTCTCCTCCCAATTGCCGCAGCCTTACACTTCCAAACACCAGGTTCCCTTCCCTTCCGTCCCCTCCCCCACCGCCGCCGCCACTGCCGCCACAACCGCAACACCTCTCCTCTCCTCCCCCTGCCCAGCAGCCGAGATCGGTCGTCCCCGACTGGGATCGATCATAGCTTCGATCGATCGCAACCGTTGGATCATCGCCGATCGGATCGATTGCGATGGTCCGAGATCGGTTGTTGCCGACCGAGATCGATCATGGCTTCGATCGATCACAACCGTCGGATCATAGCCGATCGGAATCGATCATGGCTTCAATCGATCGCACCATCGGATCATCGCCGATCAGATCAATCGCAATGGTCCAAGATCGGTCATCGCCGACCGAGATCGATCATGGCTTCGATCGATCGCAACCGTCGGATTTTGCTGATCGGATCGATCGCAACGGTCCAAGATCAGTCATTGCCGACCGGGATCGATCGCAACCATCGGATCATCGCCGATCAGATCGATCGCGATGGTCTGAGATCGGTCGTCGCCGACCAGAATCGATCATGGCTTCGATCGATCGCAACCGTCAGATTGTCGCCGATCGGATTGATCGCGACGGTCTGAGATTGATCGTCACCGACTGGGATCGATCATAGCTGTGATCAATTGCAACCATCGGATCATTGCCGATCGGATCGATTGCGACGGTCCGAGATCGGTCGTCCCCAACCGGGATCGATCATGGCTTCGATTGATCGCAACCATTGAATCATCGCCGATCGGATCGATCGCGACAGTCCGAGATCGATCGTCCCCAATCGGGATTGATCATGGCTTCGATCGATCACAACCGTTGGATCGTCGCTGATCGGATCGATCGCGACGGTCCGAGATCGGTCTTCGCCAAGCGGGATCGATCATGGCTTCGATCGATCGCAACCGTCAGATCGTTGCCGTTCGGATCGATCGCAACGGTCCGAGATCGATCGTCGCCGACCAGGATCGATCATGGCTTCGATCGATTGCAACCATCGGATCGTCGCCAATCGGATCGATCGCAACGGTCCGAGATCGATCGTCGCCGATCGAGATCAATCATGGCTTCGATCGATCGCAACCATCGGATCGTCGCTGATCGGATCCATCGCGATGGTCCGAGATCTTTCCTCTTATTTCCTTCTCTTTCAAGAACACAAATCTTTCCGTTTTCTCTCTTGTTACTCCCTCTTTCAAGAACGCTAATCATCATCCTCCTCCTCCTCCTCCTCCAAGCCTCTTGAACCCTAACCTTAACGCTAATTACTCTTCGTTATTTCTAGTTGTCTTGTTTGCTGTTCATTCTCTTGAAGAGCCATCATGGACGAAACAAACCGAAAGAGGAAGCACAGCGAGAACCAAGACGACGATCCTCTCGCCCTCTGCCTCTCTCCTCCCAATTGCTGCAGCCCTACACTTCCAAACACCAGGTTCCCTTCCCTTCCGTCCCCTCCCCATCGCCGCCGCCACTGCTGCCACAACCGCAACACCTCTCATCTCCTCCCCCTGCCCAGAGCCACCTCTTATTCTCCCCCGCTTCACCTCCGGCTCCTCCGCTGCCGCTGCCCCGATCGTCGTTAGTGCCGCCAGTCCACAAGCTTTGCGCCCGTAGCAACTGCTCCCAAAGTCCCCGCCACGCCGACAAATCCAATACCGTCGTTCCTCTGTTCCCATGGGCAACCGACCGCCGCACCACCGTCCACTCCCTCGTCGACCTTCGCTCCCTAAACATCACAGAGATCAACGGCGAAGTTTAGTGCAGGCGCTGCGACGCTCACCGGGTCATCAGATACAACCTTGCGACCAAGTTCGCCGAGATGGCCGAGTTTGTCGTGGCGACGAAGCAAGATATACATGACCACGCGTTGAACGCGTGGATGAACCCGCAATATTTTTTAAAATACTAAAATTGCAAATATATGCGATTATTTTCAGAAAATATTATTTTTATCAAATAGAATTATTTAAAAAATATTACGACGCATTAGTGATGTATTTTCCTAGAAAATAAAAATAATTTTATCAGAAAAAATAATTTTTAATATTGCGACGCATATATTGTGTCGCAACGTTTTTTAGAAAAATAAATGTAATATAAATTTTTTTAAAAAAATATTGCGATGCAATATATGTGTCGCAATTATTTTTAGAAAATATAATTTTAATCAGTTATAATTAATAAAAAACTATTGCGACGCAATAGCGACGCAATTTCCTAGGAAATAAAAATAATTTTCCCAAAGAAAATAATTTTTAATATTGCGACACATATATTGCATCACAATATTTTTTAGAAAAATAAATAATAAAAAAATTTAAAAAAAAACATTTCGACGCAATATATGCGTCGCAATTATTTTCAAAAAATATAATTTTTATCAGTTATAATTATTAAAAAATATTGCAACGCATTAGCGATGCAATTTCCTAGAAAATAAAAATAATTTTCTTAGAGAAAATAATTTTTAATATTGCGATGCATATATTGTGTCGTAATGTTTTTTAGAAAAATAAATGTAATAAAAAAAATTTTAAAAAAAATTCGCAACGCAATATATGAGTCGCAATTATTTTCAGAAAATATAATTTTTATCGGTTATAATTATTAAAAAAATATTGCGATGCATTAGCGATGCATTTTTCTAAAAAATAAAATTAATTTTTCCGCCGGACATTGGCACCAAACACTACAAGGGAAAAAAAATTTTACGACGCCCAAGTGCGTCGCAATTGCGTCGCTAAACATGCTATTGTAACGCAATAGCGATGCAATGACGGTGTCGCTCAGATGTCCATCGTAATTTTCATTTGTCGTAATTGCATCGCAATATTGCGACTCTCTGCGATGCAATAATGCGTCGCAATATTGCGATGCATCCAAATGCATCGCTAAATTTAAAACTAATTTTTAATATTTAAAATTATTATTAAATATTGCAACGCATTCAATTGCGTCGCAATATTGCGACGCATTAAGTTGCATCGTAATATTTAATAATAATATTTTTGATATAATAGCGACGCAATTTGAGTTGCTAATGCATCGCCAAGAATTTTTTTTTAAATATTGCGACGCAAGGTCAACGCGTCGCAATATTTAATAATAATATTTTAGATATAATAGCGACGCAATTTGAGTCACTAATGCGTCGCTATTAAATTTTTTTAAAATTATTGCGACTCCATGTCATTGCGTCGTAATATTTAATAATAAAATTTTGAAAATATTAGCAATGCAATTTCAGTCGCTAATGCGTTGCTAATTTTTTTTTAAAAAAATAATATTATAAATTAAAACGGTTAATATAATTTCATTACATTTAAATATTGATAGAAACATTCTTCACTCATATTGATCCAAACAATAATCATTCAATTTTCAAAAATAATTAATATATTAAAATTTTGAAGTTTTTATGTACAACATATAAAAAGAAAAAAAATAACATCATGAATCTGAGCGATCACGTGGAGGTTGGAGACCCTGTGACAAGCGGCTAACCATATCCTACAAATGACGCATCTGATCTCGCACGTCTGCAAGCTCCTCATCCCGGCCTTGCATACGCTGCTCGAACTCGTGCTCGACCTCCTGCCGAACCTCCTGCCAAACCTCCTCCGCAATAGATCTCAAAATGTCGTCTAAACGTTCGGCAGGAATATCACCAGAAAATCACGAGCTGAAGGCCTGATGGGGAAAATATGCAGAAGCTCTAGTGCCCAGACCATAGACCCTGTGGTCTCGTAGCTGGGCACCAACAGCCTCCAAAAACACACGCCGACTCTCCTCTGCTGAGAGTTCGACGGGCGTCTCCCCATCAGTGGAGTCGACCTGCGATGCTTGGGAGCGAAGCTCCTCGACTCGTGTCTTTGAATTATAAAATCAACAATAAATGAGTTAATAAATTTCTCGAAATAAAATTTTAGAAATTAAATAGATACTACATAAAGCTAATTTCTTACCGCAACCTTCCGTGATCGCATGTCGACCCAGGAACCGTCCCTCCTGGTGTGTGTCGCCCTGAATAGACGAAACTCACCAGGATCTCCGCCCTCCTGCTCAGACTATAACAATAAAAAAATTGATATTAATACAAATATTTGTAAATAACTAAATTAGTAATTAAATTATTTATGTTTTCTTACCATACGGCGTATGTGCTCCTGAATCGAAATGGAGCCCGAAGTATGGCGGGAGAGATCCATGCCAGGACCGCCCTTCTCGGATTGGCGGTTCGTGCTGGCTGATGCGGACCTCCTGCGCCAGCCATCGGACTGCCAAGCCTGCTGCCACTCATGCCAAATACCCTAGCACATGCTCAGGACGCTGACCTAATGGCATCATGGCTGGCAGGGTCCCACATAAACTTTTTTTGCATTAAAATAAATAGTTAGTTTCAGAATTTATTAAGATTAAGAAATTTTATATCAGTGATAAATTGAATTTAATAAGTTTACCTGAAACTCAGAAAAATAAAACTCCCTTGTGGCTGGATATACGTGGCGCCAATCGTAGCCACTGGAATCTGCACGCCTCTGAAATACGGCGCTGATGTGGCTGGATACATGATGCTGCTCAATAAATCTGTTAAAAAAATGCATGTTTATAAGTAATTGACTTAAAAATATAAACATATATTTTTAATTAGTATATACTTACAGCCCATGAGCATCAAGTCGAAGTACGGTGCGGCCAATGGTGGAAGAACTCTCGAAGGTATGTGCCGATCGGCTGGATGGTAATACCAATGCAGGATCACCGCCGACTGCTGGAGAGATCGAAGGTTGTGCGATGTGTGGAGATCCGAACTCTCCATCTCCAAAGCTAATGTGATCTGATGCAGCAAAGCTACGTCCCTGCTCACTCCGTATGTCGTCGGTAGATCTACCTCTGCCCGTCATACTGAAAATACTAAAGATTTATGCAATTAAATTACGATTAATGATTGACTATGTAAAAATTTACCACTTATAAAATAAAGTTGAATTTAAAAAAACCTCTATGTTTAATCAGTGTCATTTGTTTCGTGAAATGTTGGTTCAACATCCGATGTCGTATCGGACTGCGATTCAGTTTCATTATCATCAGAAGGAAACCGAACATTTGAATCCGCAATTTCTTGGACATCACCATTTGGATCTCTAAGTGATGTTTCAGGAGCCCTTGTGTTGTCCTCAATTGCATGCATTTCCATCTCATCCTCTTGAAATGCAGGCACTCGGTTGATTGACTTGAAGAACTCTCCTCTAATAAGATTGTTGAACGTGGGACGATTTTAGAAACAGCCCACCAATCTCGCTTGTCGTTGTGCAAACTTGGATATCTGCAGTAAAACACTTGTTGAGCTTGGGATGCAAGGATGAATGGGTCATATTTATGCAATTTTCGTCGATGGTTCACTTCAACCAAATTGTAGTCGTTATGAACCCTTTTGCCCACAGGAACTGTCGGATCGAACCAATCGCAACGAAACAATACGGTTCATTTCATAGGCCAACCGGGATATTCAACTTCAACCACCTCTACTAACTTTCCGTAATAATCCTGCATATTTGCTCCAACACTTTCTCCTTTAACACATACGCCCCAGTTCTGCGTGCCTCTTGAAGCTGCTCTGAAATTTGGACCCATTAACAAAATAGCCAGTAGAGGTTGTTACGGCCTTCAATGGCCATTGCGATAGACATTTAATGAAAATATTATCGGTTGGGGACCATGGACCATTTACCTATAAATTAATAAGCTATTCACAACCAATTCAAAAATTAAAGCCATTACTAAAATTGATTGAGTGATACTACTCACAAATTCATAAAACCAGTAAGCGAACTCCGTTTCTAACTTCTGTCCAATTGCAACTTGACTGATGTCGGGATTCATCTGTCGTTGTCTATCACAATACATCCTTATGAGATGATAAGGATTAAAACTGATGTTAGCAATTAAATATTATGGTATATTGTAATTTAAATTAGAAGTTCCAATTAAGCATTGAAGTATACACTTACTCAATATATGGATCGACTTCTCTATAGTTCATTAGGATATAATAATGTGCTGCATTATACTCCATATCACTAAGATTTCTTAACATTTGTCCCCCAAATGAACAGCCGATACCTTTAAAAATTGATATTCTACCGTCATTAGGTTCTCCTTTGTCCACACATACGTCATCGTTACGACCAAGATTTTATCTCCTCATGTGGACGTGACCCTCAAAGTAATGCGAGGCAAAAGTTGAAACTTCTTCGACCAAGTGTGCATTGCATATAGAACCTTCAACCCTTGCCTTATTACGCACATTATTTTTTAACTTCTTATGGTACCTATATGTAAAGTTGAGACAAAAAATTAACCAATTTTCTCGCAATGAAATAATATTTGAAATGTCAATATGTCTTAATGATGTATATATTTACCTCTCGAAAGGATACATCCAGCGATACTGCACGGTACCAGCTATGCTCGCTTCGTATGACAAGTGAACCGGTAAATGCTCCATTGAGTCAAAAAAATTGGGAGGAAATATTCGCTCCAGCTTATAAAATAATTGAAATTTCCTCCTCAAGCCTTGCCATGGATGCAGAAGTTATGGTTTCCCCCCCTCCATAACTGTTTTTTTTTTTCCGGTGGCCTGGCCACCGTGGCCAGGCCATGGCAGCGGCCGTGGCCGGAGAAGACGGCCACGGTCGTGGCCGTGGCCGTAGAAGATGAAGGGGGGGTGGGGAAACCCCCCCCCCCCCCCAACTGTAATTTTTTTTTTTGGCCTGGCCACCGTGGCCAGGCCATGGCCGACCACGGCAACGGCCGTGGCCGGAGAAGATGAACGGGAGGGGGGGTGGGGAAAACCCCCCCCCCCCCCCATTAATATTTTTTTTCGGTGGCCTGGCCACCGTGGCCAGGCCATGGTAGGCCATGGCAGCGGCCGTGGCCGGAGAAGACGGCCACGGCAGCTGCCGTGGTCGGAGAAGATGGCCACGGCAGCTACCGTGGTCGGAGAAGACGGCCACGGCCGTGGCCGTGGCCGTAGAAGACGAAGGGGGGTGGGGAAAACCCCCCTCAAACTGTAAATTTTTTTTTTGTGGCCTGGCCATGGTGGCCAGGCCACGACCGGCCACGGCAGCGGCCGTGGCCAGAGATGACGGCCACGACCGTGGCCGTGGCCAGAGAAGACGAAGGTGGGGGTGGGGAAAACTCCCCCCCCCCCCCAAAATGTAATTTTTTTTTTGGGTGGCCTGGCCAACGTTGCCAGGCCATGGCAGCGGCCGTTGCCAGGCCACGGCAGCGGCCGTTGCCGGAGAAGATGGCCACGGCCGTGGCCGTGGCCGAAACCTAATTTTTTAAAAAAAAAATTAGGAGGGGGGGGCTTACCTCGGTGGCGAGGGGATGCTGCCGAAGAAGAGAAGGGAACTACCGTCGGGGAGAGACGGGGGGAATCGGAGGAGCGGACGGACGGCGGCGGCTAGGTTAGAAATAGGAAGAAGAAGAGAAGGAAAGGGGGGGGGGGGCGGCCCGACCAAGCGTTATATAGTGGTGATTAGCGATGCAATTTATGCGTCGCTAATCACTTGCTATTTTTTTTCAATTTTATTATGGATTAACGACGCAATAATACGTCGCTAATCCATCGCTAAATTAGCTTTTCTATTATTTTATGCAAAGTTTAGCAACGCAACTAATTGCGTCGCTAATGAGTCACTAACTTGGTGCCAATGTCCGGTGGAAAAATAATTTTTATTTTCTATGAAATTGCATCGCAAATGCATCGCAATATTTTTTAAATATTTATAACCGATAAAAATTATATTTTCTGAAAATAATTGCGATGCATAAATTGTGTCGCAATATTTGTTTTAATTTTTTTATTACATTTATTATTCTTAAAAACATTGCGACGCAATAAATGCGTCGCAATATTAAAAATTATTTTCTCTGAGAAAATTATTTTTATTTTTTAGGAAATTGCGTCGCTAATACGTCCCAATATTTTTTAAATATTATAACTAATAAAAATTATATTTTCTAAAAATAATTGCGACGCATATATTGCGTCGCAATTTTTTTTTATTTTTTTATTACATTTATTTTTCTTAAAAATATTACGATGCAATAAATGCGTCGCAATATTAAAAATTATTTTCTCTGAAAAAATTATTTTTATTTTCTAGGAAATTGCATCGCAAATGCGTCGCAACATTTTTTAAATATTTATAACTGATAAAATTTATATTTCTAAAAAATTGCATCGCAAATGCATCGCAATATTTTTTAAATATTTATAACTGATAAAATTTATATTTTTAAAAATAATTACAATGCAAATAATGCATCGCAATGTTTTTTTTAAAAAAAATTTAATTACATTTATTTTTCTAAAAAACATTGCGACGCAATACATGCGTCGCAATATTAAAAAAAATTTCTCCAGAAAAATTATTTTTTAGGAAAATGCATCGCTAATGCGTTGCAATATTATTTTAATAATTATAACTGTTAAAAATTATATTTTGTGAAATTAATTGCGATGCACATATTGTGTCGCAATGTTTTTTTAAATTTTTTTATTACTATTATTTTTCTTAAAAACATTGCAACGCAATAAATGCATCGCAATATTAAAAATTATTTTATCTAAGAAAATTATTTTTATTTTCTTAGAAATTGCATCGACCAATCGGACCGATCGGCGATGATCCTACGGTTGTGATCGATCCAAGCCGTGATCCCGATCGGCCACGACCGATCTTGGACCGTTGATCTGTCGATCGGCGATGATCCGACGGTTGCGATCGATCAAGCCTGATCCGATCGGCCACGATCGATCTTGGACCATTGCGATCGGTCCGATCGGCGATGATCCGACGGTTGCAATCGATCCAAGCCCTGATCCCGATCGGCCATGACCGATCCCGGACCGTTGCGATCGGTCCGATCGCGACGATCGACGGTTGCGATCGATCCAAGCCATGATCCCGATCGGCCACGACCGATCTCGGACCGTGGCGATCGGTCCGATCGGTGATGATCCGACGGTTGCGATCGATCCAAGCCCTGATCCCGATCGCCACGATCGATCTCGGACCGTGGCGATCGGACCGATCGGCGATGATCCGATCGATCCCGATCGATCCCGGATGCGATCAAGATTGACGATCCACGGTTGCGATCGATCCAAGCCCTGATCCCGATCGGCCATGACCGATCTCGGACCGTGGCGATCGGTCCGATCACCGATGATCCGACGGTTGCGATCGATCCAAGCCGTGATCCCGATCGACCATGACCGATATCGGACGTGGCGATCGGTCCGATCGGCGACGATCCGACGGTTGCGATCGATCCAAGCCCTGATCCCGATCGCCACGACCGATCTCGGACCGTGGCGATCGGTCCGATCGGCGATGATCCGACGTTGCGATCGATCCAAGCCCTGATCCCGATCGGCCACGACCGATCTCGGACCATGGCGATCGGTCCGATCGGCGACGATCCGACGGTTGCGATCGATCCAAGCCTGATCCCGATCGGCCACGACCGATCTCGGACCGTGGCGATCGGTCCGATCGCCGACGATCCGACGGTTGCGATCGATCCAAGCCCTGATGATCCCGATCGGCCATGAACGATCTTGGACCATGCGATCGATCCGATCGGCGACGATCCGACGGTTGCGATCGATCCAAGCCATGATCCCGATCGGCCACGACCGATCCCGGACCGTTGCGATCGTCCGATCGGCGACGATCCGATGGTTGCGATCGATCCAAGCCATGATCCCGATCGGCCACGACCGATCTCGGACCGCGGCGATCGATCCGATCGGCGACGATCCGATGGTTGCGATCGATCCAAGACCTGATCCCGATCGGCCACGACCGATCGGACCGTTGCGATCGGTCCGATCGCGACGATCCGATGGTTGCGATCGATCCAAGCCCTGATCCCGATCGGCCACGACCGATCTCGGACCATGGCGATCGGTCCGATCGCCGACGATCCGATGGTTGTGATCGATCCAAGCCCTGATCCCGATCGGCCATGACCGATCTCGGACCATTGCGATCGGTCCGATCGCGACGATCCGACGGTTGCGATCGATCCAAGCCCTGATCCCGATCGGCCACGACGATCTCGGACCGTGGCGATCGGTCCGATCGGCGACGATCCGACGGTTGCGATCGATCCAAGCCCTGATCCCGATCGGCCACGACCGATCCTGGACCGTTGCGATCGGTCCGATCGCGATGATCCGACGGTTGCGATCGATCCAAGCCCTGATCCCGATCGGCCATGACCGATCTCGGACCATGGCGATCGATCCGATCACCGACGATCCGACGGTTGCGATCGATCCAAGCCCTGATCGATCCGATCGGCGATGAACGATCTCGGACCGTGCGATCGATCCGATCGGTGACGATCCGACGTTGCGATCGATCCAAGCCATGATCCCGATCGGCCACGACCGATCCCGACCATTGCGATCGGTCCGATCGGCGACGATCCGACGGTTGCGATCGATCAAGCCATGATCCTGATCGGCCACGGCCGATCTCGGACCGTGGCGATCGGTCCGATCGGCGACGATCCGATGGTTGCGATCGATCCAAGCCCTGATCCCGATCGGCCATGACCGATCCCGGACCGTTGCGATCGGTCCGATCGCCGACGATCCGACGGTTGCGATCGATCCAAGCCCTGATCCCGATCGGCCATGATCGATCCTGGACCGTTGCGATCGGTCCGATCGCGACGATCCGACGGTTGCGATCGATCCAAGCCCTGATCCCGATCGGCCACGACCGATCTCGGACCGTGGCGATCGGTCCGATCGGCGATGATCCGACGGTTGCGATCGATCCAAGCCCTGATCCCGATCGGCCACGACCGATTCCGACCGTGGCGATCGGTCCGAGATCGCGATGATCCGATGGTTGCGATCGATCAAGCCCTATCCCGATCGGCCACGACGATCTCAGACCGTGGCGATCGGTCCGATCGGCGACGATCCGACGGTTGCGATCGATCCAAGCCTGATCCCGATCGGCCACGACCGATCCCGACCATTGCGATCGGTCCGATCCCGACGATCCGATGGTTGCGATCGATCCAAGCCCTGATTCTGATCGGCCATGACCGATCTCGGACCGTGGCGATCGATCCGATCACCGACGATCCGACGGTTGTGATCGATCCAAGCCCTGATCGATCCCGGTCCGATGAACGATCTTGGACCGTCGCGATCGATCCGATCGACGATGTGACGGTTGCAATCGATCCAAGCCGTGATCCGATCAGCCACGACCGATCCCGAACCGTTGCAATCAGTCTGATCGGTGATGATCGATGGTTGCGATCGATCGAAGCCATGATCCCGATCGGCCATGACCGATCTCGACCATGGCGATCGGTCCGATCGGCGACGATCCGATGGTTGCGATCGATCCAAGCCCTGATCCCGATCGGCCATGACCGATCCCGGACCATTGCGATCGGTCCGATTGCGACGATCCGACGGTTGCAATCGATCCAAGCCCTGATCTCGATCGGCCATGATCGATCGCGGACCATGGCGATCGGTTCGATCACCGATGATCCGACGGTTGCGATCGATCCAAGCCCTGATCCCGATCGGCCACGACCGATCCCGGACCGTTGCGATCGGTCCAAGATCGCTAACGATCCGATGTTGCGATCGATCCAAGCCCTGATCCCGATCGGCCATGACGATCTCGGACCGTGGCGATCAGTCTGATCGGCGACGAACGACGGTTACGATCGATCCAAGCCCTGATCCTGATCGGCCATGACCGATCTCGGACCGTTGCGATCAGTCCGAGATTGCTAACGATCCGACGGTTGCGATCGATCCAAGCCCTGATCCCGATCGGCCACGACCGATCTTGGACCGTGGCGATCGATCCGAACGCCGACGATCCGACGGCTGTGATCGATCCAAGCCATGATCCCGATCGGCCACGACTGCTTGGAGGCATGATGGCGTGTACCTTAGAAGTAGGAAGATGGTTGTATTTATAGAGGGTCACCTGACTGCTTGGAGGCATCGTGGGTCTGAAAGCCGTTGAGATCCGAATCGAGTTTATTATGATGCCAGCGGGATCCATATCTTGTTAGTTAGAGGATCGACGGCTGGAAGAGCTAGTTGATGCCATGAGGTTTAATGATCACATGGACCTAGGCCACTCTTGCGGGTCCTAGGCCACCTCTGGGCATGATTCACCGCATGGAATCTTATTCAGTTATAGTTGATTAGAATTCTTACGCGCCAGATTCCGCAGAGGTATTTTGAACGCTGTGGTTCGATCATCATAGTTCCGTAGAGGTAGGTGCCAAGGGGCCAACGTGGTAGCCATAAATGCCTTAAAGCAGGTGGATGCACATGGCCTTTATGAGGCCATAAATGCCTTGATGTAAGAGACATAGCGTGGTTGTGGAGGCCAAGGTATGTTGGCCGAGGCTGGCCGAGCTATGTTGAGAGGCATGCTTTTGCCTTTCTTTTTATTCCATTAAATGCTGGCCAAGTCATTATAACCGTTTCTGCAATGCTCCAGCCTATTGACTTGACTACCTGATATTAATGAGGTGGATATTAATGAGGTGGCCCTTGGGAGAACCCACACACATAACGTGGCTCTTTTTTCCTCTTGTTCTCTTTCTTCATTATGACGAGACACTTGTTGCTAGAATGTTGCGCCGGCTAGCCAGCTGGCAAGCAGGACATTTGGATTGGGCGCGACTCCATCGCCAATGTGAGCGGTCAACAATGCAATGATGATTTTACTCCTCATCACTTTCTTTTGCCTATAAGAATAAATTGCGATGCATGGGCTATACCCATAAGTTAACAAAAAGTTAATAAATAAAAATTTTTCTTTCGATATTCCTATGGATGCAAGAATCATTAATTTTAGGATTTACTCCTTGGTGAAGACTTCAGCCTCCTCTTTGTCATGAAGGTGTGGGAATTAAAAAAAAAAAAAACTTTCCAGTTACCTACTTCCTCGATCATTGTTCAGGCACCGTGCTCTCAATTTAAAATAACATAAAAACATTTGATTGATAGGCATTGTTGTTCTTTCTTGAAAGGAAAAAATAAAAAAACAACAACCAGTGGAGAACATGATGCCAGACTAGTGCTGAAAATGGATCAGATAAACTCCGATCATATTCATATTCGTATTCGAATCATATTAGATTAGGATATTTATTCTATAGTTTAATCGGATTCGGATATGAATTCGGATATTTAATTCAAAAATTAATTGGATACAAATACAAATACGAATATATATATATATATACGGATACGGATATTTGTTTTATTATAAATATTTGGTTAATAATAATATTTCAAAATTTTGATTCTTTTGAACAAAAGTTATAAAAACCTGTCGCATGATCGACAGCTATTTTTTAAATAAAAAATTAAAATCAAACGACGGGTGAATCGAGCGATCGACACGTCACGTACGGTTAAGCCGCTCCCGTCCTGTTTCTTCTTTCCACTTTCGTTCATTTTTTTTTTTTTTGCACAGGCGCACAACCCACTCCCTTCCCTCCCACTTCTGTCTTCTAAACTCCCTTCCCACATCCAAACTTCCTGGCAGCGAGGAGGAGCGATCCATCGGTCCATCGGACCATCGCAGAGGCAGCAAAGTAGATGGTGCCATAGCCATGGTGGTCGAGGACGTGGGAAGTCTGCAGCCACGGAGCTTGCGTCTCCTTCGTGGAGTGATCCATCATGGAGAGCTGTTTGGCTCGGTCTTGATCTTGGTTCGTGGAGAGCATATTTCAACTGATCTGTTCCTCCTTGGACTTCGGCAGTTCGGCTTCCTTTCCTTCCAGGCTTCCACCATCGGTCGTCATCAAGTAAGCAGCAAGCTTCCTTTCCTTCTAGGCTTCCACCGTGCTCGCTGGTCTTGATCTTGGTTTGGGCTCGGCGGTGTGCTCGCCACCTCGTTGGGCCTGAACGGCGGTCGGTTACCTCCACCGGTGCCGAGCGTACATCCGGTGGAGGTCCGGCCGGCCGTGCCGCCGACACTGTAACAGGACGCGGCAAGGAGAAAGAGAGAAAGAGAGAGAAAAAGAGAGAGTGGGGGGGGAGTCCGGCCGCGGCGGTGGCTGACTCCTGGCCGGTTGACCCCGGCCGAGCCACCCGGTGTGTCGCCGGCGGCGGCCCTGGCCACCGGCTCGATTGTTCCCCTGTTTTGGGTGAAACAGGGGAGCAACAGGTAGGGCCATGGCCTCGATGTGGTTGTAGTAGAAGCCGATCCTCCGATTGGGGTTGCGGAAGGTGAGGCCAAGGGAGAGGTTGTATTGGAGGATGTTGTTAATGTCGTCATTGGCAAGGCCAAAGTGGGCGAGGGAGGCGGCGTCGATGTAGGCCTTGAACCTGTGGGGGCGGACTACGACCCAGAAGGAGAAGATGAAGAAACCCACAAATATGATGAGTTGGAACAGTCTTTTACAGAGGCAGCACGAGCCACAGCATGAACTTTCTCTGCTACCGAAAACCATTAATTTGGTGGGATGGGTTTCCTTCTTCTTCTTCTTCTTCTTCTTCTTCGAGAGGATGTTGGGATCGATTAATGGGTGGGGAGGGAGCTAGTGGGTTGTCTATAGATAGAGATGTCTAGGGAAAGGGGCCGGAGGGTGAGGAGGTTAGGAGCTTTGAATCAAATTCGAGGCTTTGTTGTCGAAATGGCCCAAAACGTGTAGTTAACGCGTTGAGAAGAGTTCAAGAAAACGAAATAAAAAAAAGAGGACTATGGCATGGGAAAGTTCCCGTTCGAGCCATGCATGCCATGGTTTGGTTGAATATGAGTTGGATTATAAGTTAAACCTAATCTAATTTTAGTTAAGGTTATAGTGAAAATTTTAATTTTAAATTTAATATAAATTAATGAAATTTTAATATAAAGCGGGAGAAGTCTTGTTTGGTTCTGCTGACCGCTATTGCTTTGCATCTGTTAATGCTTGATTTGTTGATTTAAGTCTTAGTAGAATTTGTGGATTTTTCATGCCTCCATGTTGATATGCATATGTTCTTGCTTCTACATAGTCTTAATACGACCATAGTCTATCTATTACCCTGCTTATTTTTAGTTTATATAGTTCTCAATAATTTTAAGTTCTTTAGGTAGTTCAAGCATGTGCTGGAATTAGTTGATATATTAATGGTCTAGATTTAATTGATGCTATCTAATACCAAAGTAATCATGACCTATACATGAAAGGGTGAGGCAATTCTTGCTGACTAGGGTTCTATATATATTAGTTTATTTTCATGCCATATTAAGAATTAACTCTTTATTATTGCCGACTTATCTTGTATATGGTTATGCCTTGCAGCAAACATGTCTGCTTGTTGTAGTTTCTCTTAAGCTGGGTAGAGAAAAATAACTATGCTAACTGGAGAAACATCATGCAATTGTTAATTTCCTCGGTGTGATCATGGATTTTCTTATTATATATTTTATTTTTTGTATTTTGAATGCAG
The DNA here is from genome assembly GCA_900491605.1 of Calamus simplicifolius. Lineage (NCBI taxonomy): Eukaryota > Viridiplantae > Streptophyta > Magnoliopsida > Arecales > Arecaceae > Calamus > Calamus simplicifolius. The sequence goes on along the minus strand of UESW01002108.1, from coordinate 133,419 downwards.
TTGTTATATATCATGTCTTCTAGTGGAACTATTGAAGATGAAAATAGCAAATCAGTTGAGCCTATAAATCAAACAGAGAGGAAAAGACAAAAGAAAAAGCTAACATCTAAAATTTGGGATGATTTTACAAAGTATGAATTAGAAAAGGAAGTTAATGAAAAAATTTTAAAACATAAGAAGCAAGATGTAATCACTGCAAAAGAATATTTAATGGAGCTAGTAAGTTGGGGACAACACATTTGAAAAATCATCTTGATAAGTGACATTTATTTTTGAAGAATACTAATGTCAAAGGCCAACTAATGTTACAAACATCATTGCAAAAAGAGGATGGCACTTGTTCTTTGAGTACCTATACATATGATGGAGATGTTAGTCAGAAGCTTATACGGATGTTTGTTATGCATGAATATCCATTTGCTATGGTTGAGCATGAAGGATTTATTGATTTTGTTAAGTCTTTAAGACCATCTTTTGAATTAAAGAGTCACATAACCCTTAGAAAAGGGATTATGGAAACATATTTAGAGGAAAAGAAAAAAGTTTATGATATGTTTGGTCTACTTTCATGTCGGATAAGTGCAACTATGGATTTGTGGACTTCTAGACAAAACAAGTCTTATTTATGTGTGACAACACATTTCATTGATGATGATTGGAATTTGAAAAAGAAAATAATTAATTTTATGCATATGGGAGGAAGACATACTGGAGTCAATTTGTATAATACATTTATCAAAAATATGATTGATTGGAACATTGATCGTAAGTTATTTGTATTAACATTGGATAATGATCGTGCCAATGATGTGTGTGTCAAGGAGCACTTGTATGTAATGGCCAGTTCTTTCATGTGAGATGTGCTGCACATATTATTAATTTAGTTGTGCAGGATGGACTAAAAAAAATTAATATGGCAATTGAAAATATCAGAGAAATGGTGAAGATTGTTCGAAGCTCTCCACTACAGTTAGAGGAGTTTGAAAAGAGGGCTAAAGAATGTAATTTGGATACACGTAGAGGTTTGTCAATTGATGTCCCAACACGGTGGAACTCTACGTACATGATGCTAAGGGATGCTTGTTATTATAAAGAGGCTTTTAAAAGATTGCAGTGTCTTGATCCATACAAATATGATATGTGCCCAACAAATGATAATTGGAAGAGGTAAAAACATTTTGTCAAGCTTTGAAAAACTTCTATAACATCACCGAGCTCCTTTAGGCACATTATATCCAACTGCAAATCTCTTTTTTCAAGAATTTTATGAAATTCAATTGCAAATTATTGAATGGTGCACAATCCTAAGGATCAACTTTTTCTCTTTATGGCATTATCAATAAAGGAGAAGTTTGACAAATATTGGCAACAATTTAATCTCATGCTAGCAGTGGGTTCATTCTTAGATCCTCGTTATAAAATGAAGATGTAGAATTTTATTACTCACAGATTTACTCTTTAAATGGAGAAAAAGAGGTCAGTGATGTTCAAAATGTTATTCGAAACCTTTATAGTGAGTATGAAAAAAAATTTCTTCATTTTCTATTCCAATTACTCATGATATTGGTTCATCGAGAGATAGCGGATATATTTCTGATGAGTTTGATGAGATGGAAGGAAGAAAAAAAAAAGTTTGCACAATTTATGAAGAAGAATGCACAACAACAACAAATTAGAACAGATTTGGATATATATGGAAGAATCTATTTGGCCATGGGTTGAAGGTGATGCTTTTGATATTTTAGGCTGGTGGAAATCTAATGGTCCAAAGTATCCTATCTTATCTCGATTGCAAGAGATATTTTGGCAATTTCAGTATCTACTATAGCTTCAGAATCAGCATTTAGTACAGGTGGACAAGTGATAGATGCATTTCGAAGTTCATTAGATCCTGATATTGTTGAAGCTATGATTTGTCTTCAAGATTGGCTGAGATCTGAGAAAAAAGGTAACTTATTACATTTTATACAATATTTTTATTAGATTTAACTTATTTATAATATTTTACTATTTTTTAAAATTTTGTTTCAGGTCATATTCCTTCCATTGTTCATGATCTCAATTCTCCTGCTATGTTGGATAAGGTAAATGCAAATGATGTGTAGTTTTTTAAAAATAAGTTATTATTTTTATTTATATATTGAACTTTTGTACTAATAATATTCTTAACATGTTTTATTTCAAGATAATTAGAGCATTGAAGATTGTCATATGATGTTATTCAATGATTTGTGAACTTTTTACTTAATAGTTTATGAAATACTTCTCATGACATTTCAGTTTATGAGATGCATTTAAGATTTATCGTCAACAAATCCTATTAAATATTTTCATGTTATGACTTAATGCTTTCAGCTATATAATTTGAATCATATGATGCAAATACTATATGGCATATGCAGGTTGCCAATGTTGCCATGTATCGGGGGCAATCGATACCGACCTCAGCCAGCCAATTTTGCCTTGTTTATTTCATTCCAAAAATTTTGTGCTTGTGTGGGCTGTGATAATATTTTGAGCCTATTCAATTTAATTTGGCAATGATGATAGGGACTTCCAATTTGTTTTGAGCTCAATGTGTGGGCTGTGAAATCATGACTTGGAGGGCATTTCTAAATGCAACCGTTGTGATTTGTGAAGCATATGTTTGACACTGAAATCATGACTTGGAGGGCATTTCTAAATGCAACCGTTGTGATTTGTGAAGCATATGTTTGACACTCTATCTGAGCCAAGGGCCATGATGTTAGGCAGATTCATAGCATTTCTTAACTCGGATGCATGCAAATTGTAACCATAAGGAAATAACAGCTGATAATATCTTTCTGAGCCAACTCAAACTGTCCCTATATCTGATAAGTTACTAGCGTCCTGGAGAATATTTATTCATTTCCTTGATAAGGTCTGTGATATATTTTCAAAAATCATACGTCTTTGATCAGGTCTATGATATTTTTAAAAATCATACTTTGTGGATGCTTGGCAAATTACTTATTTTAAGCCTAGCCCCTTGATATGATCATTTATATATTATAAAACTTGACCTTTGTCCTATATTTTTATTCCTTTGTGTTCTTCAGGTTGGTAATTGTTTGGGCACTTTGATCAAAACATTCAAGGCTTCTTTCCTGCCATTCTTTAGTGAACTTGCTATGTACATAACACCAATGTTGGTAAGTCCTAAGAAACATGCTACTTGTATTTCTTAGTAGTACTCAAGAAAATATGCTTGACATTTTGCTTTTCCTGTTGTATTTATGCATTTTTTTGTATTAGTGAACTGCAAATTCTTATATATATCTACATTTCCGTGAAAATTCTTGTCTCAATGATTAATGATTTCCATCTCTAATATTTTAGGTCATGTTACAATGTTGCTTAGTTGGATTTGTTGTGGATTTCAACTTCTTTCAAGTTTCTTAAGAGAACATTTATGTAGCCATATTCTTATTGCCTATGTTTTGTTCTTGTGGTAGACAGTAGGGAGTTTAGTGGCTTCTTTAGTATTTCTCTATTTATTAACTCTTTGACAACTATTCATCATATAATACCATCATGAGATCATAGAAATTTCTATCTTCATTTCCGTATCCGTATCCGAATATAACAAATATGGATATGCTTGATATCTGATTTGTATCCGTATCCGTATATAATAAATATGGATATGCTGGATATCCGATTCGTATCTGTATCCATATATAATAAATATGGATATGCTGGATATCCGATTCGTATCCGTATCCGTATATAATAAATATAGATATACTTGATATCCAATTCGTATCCGTATCCGTTTAGAATAAATATGGATATGAATTTTAATATCCATTTAGTATTCATATCCGCATCATATCCGTTAAAAAATATGAATACAAATATGTATATACTACTATTCGATCCGTATCCGATCCATTTTCAGTTCTATCCCAGATAATGTTCTCTAAATTTAAAATAAAAAATTAAAAATACGTCAGTGCTGACTGTTGGAGAAAGAGAGGAAAAAATAAAAAAAATAAAAGTACGGTAGTTGAAATAATGCTGTTCTTTTCTCGGGAAAAAGAAAGAAAAAAAAAACGAAGTGCATGCGCCCATGCTAGCGTCCGCAAGTTTTATGGACCGTGGAAGTCGGTGCATCCTAATCCGATAACCTGGCCCTGTTTCTCCGAACCCACGCAACAAAACAATGATGCAACTTGACGCTACTTCGCTGGCTTCTCCCATGCTTCACCGGTGATGCTGATGCTCGCCCCTTTTGACACTTGGGAGAAGTGCCCTGTTTGGTTCGTGCTCCAAAACATTATTTTTAAACGTATTGATTATATTAAAAAAATTAAGTTATAATTGATTAATTTTTAATATTTAAAAATATATTTAATTAATATTTTTAAAATAATTTTTAAATTTAAAAATAATAAAAATTAAAATTTATAAGTTTTAAATATTTTAAGAAAGAAAGAATAATAGTTTGTATAATATCTTAAACGTTTTGAAAAAAAGAAGAATAAAAATTTGGATAACATTTGAGATGGATTTTGAAGAAGAAATATTATTTCAATCAGATTTATTTAAATTTTTAAGATTTTAAAAAATAATACAGCAAAATATTTTTTTATGCTATAAATTAAATTTTTTATTTTTAAAAATAAAAAAAACTAACTAAATCAGTAAATTGGCTACCAAACGACCCTACCCCTGCCTCCAGCAAAAACGTGGAAAAATGAGATTTCTCCCATGCTTCACCGTGAGCCGCTCATCTCTCCTTGCGACTGTAGACCCAGAACCGCTCAAAGGGTCACTATACATAGACGACGAGAGAGATCACCTCTCAAAGAAAAACAAGGCAAGAAGCATCATGGAGTCCTTGCTTGCTCTCTTAGCTTCCTCATGTCTCCTCTTAATCCCGATAGCCGTATTCTTGTATGCCATGGCCACTCAAGCAAGCCTAAGGCTCCCTCCTGGCCCGGTGAGGCTCCCTATCATTGGGAATCTTCATCAATTGGGCGAGAATCCACACCGCTCGCTCCGGCTTCTCTCAGAGAAGTATGGCATACCAACCATCATCGTATCATCGTCGGAGTTGGACTCCGAGTTTCTAAAGACCAATGATCTCATCTTTAATTTGCGCCAGGCCTCCCCTCGTCCCCTTCAAGCGATACTCTTATAGGGGAATGGACATGGCCTTGTCGCCTTACAGCGAGCAGTGGAGACAACTGAGAAGGATCAGCATGTTAGAACTTGTTGCCGCCGAGATCCGTCCTCCGACTCGGGTGCGGTCGATCTCCAGGAAAAAGGGGGCGGACCTGCACAAAAAGTCCTCGCGCGAGAGGCGTTGGGGTTGGCCCTCTGCGAAAGACCCTCCGACGCTCAAGTCAGTGGAGAAAAAATCGACGATCAATCAGATAATGGGGAGGTGGATCTCTCCGGGAGACCTCTCCGGAGACGGCCAATCAAGAGCTCTAGAGGGCAAGAGCACCGACGAGCCGCCGGAGAGGGCAGTGAGGGTGAGAGCGCACGCATGAGTGTGCCAAAAAGATGCGTGTGTCTACGTAAGGAGATGCCTACCTGAGGGAATCTGGGGGTGTCCAATTTATAGACTGTCACCTGGACCTTGAGCGTCTTCTGGAAGGTTCAGAGGTTGTTAGGATACGGAGGCGGATAGAATCGGGCCGCTGTAGGGTCGTGGAATTCGTATCCTGTTTGTTAGGGGATCGACGGCTGGGAGAGCACCCTGATGTCTCGAGATCCGATCGAGTAGACCTGGGGCAGTTATGATAGGCTCTAGGCCACGTCTCGACATGACTCCTTGTCTAGGATGTCGTTCTGGCAAGCCTGGGCTCTCCTGCGTCAGGTTCCGCGGAGGTAGGTATTAGGTTGTGGATCGCTTGATGAAGCCGGGTCACGGAGACTCGGGGGGAAGCGAGCTACGAGAGCTCGGGGAGGAGCCGAGCCATGGCAGCCCGGATAGGCCGAGCTATGGAAGCTCGGAAAGGCCGAACTATGGAAGCCCAGAAGGAGCCGAGCTACGGAAGCCCGGAAGGGCCGAACTAGGGAAGCCCGGACGGGCCGAGCTATGGAAGCCCGGAAGGGCCGAGCAATGGAAGCCCGGGAAGGCCGAGCTAGGAAAGCCCGGAAGGGCCGAGCTATGGAAGCCCGGAAGGGCCGAGCTATGGAAGCCCGGGAAGGCCGAGCTAGGAAAGCCCGAAAGGGCCGAGCTATGGAAGCCCGAAAGGGCCGAGCTATGGAAGCCCGGGAAGGCCGAGCTAGGGAAGCCCGGAAGGGGAAGGGAGGAGGTCGGCCTTAGCCGCCTCGCATGGATATTAATGCAATATCGATTTTACCCCCCAACACATGCCCTCCACTCCCTAGTTCGAAGCGTAGGTTCGGGCGTAGGGAGTACAAGTTCAAATAGCACGTCTCGGATGGACGTCTTGGTTTAGACAGCTTGTGCAATGATGCCCTAATTAATTCGACAGGGCCATACTGCCTTCGGGGCTAAGGTTCCTCCGAGAGTGACGGTTGGGATTATGCCACGTCATGAATCCCGATCGATCGGGCGTTTGTCAAGGCGATGCCGGATGCCTCGGGCGAGACACCCTATCTCCTCAAGGCGGCTTCCTTAGTGGGGAAGCAAAGCGATAGACGTACCATATATATATATGTGCACGTTCGCAGTATCCTCTCATCTTGTTTTTTGAAAAGTTTGGCCTTTCGTCCTCCTCGACTCTCGTCGTCCCGCCTGGTATTTCTTCTCTCAATCGAGATGGCGATGAGCCCCGATGATGTGGTTTCAGAGATTGTAGCTGAGGATTTGGGGAGATTCACCAATGGTATGGCATGCCCTCAGATGTCATTCTGCGGGCACCGGAGTCCGAGGATAGGGTCTCACGAGATCTGGAGTTCGGGGTCTTCATTTATGAAGACAGTTTGAAGGCGGGCTTTCGTTTCCCTCTCCATCCTTTGGTGAAGGAGATAATGACCCACTACAACATCTGCCCGGCGATGGTGGCCCCAAACAGTTGGCGGAGCATCATCGGATTTATTTCAATGTGCCACCAGATTCAGATTGTTGCCACTCTTCCCCTTTTTCGCGCCTGCTATCATCTGATACCTGGGAGGAAATCAGAGTGGCCGTACATTGGACCCCGGAGGTCCTTCAACGTCATTGTGGATAAGCCATCTTCCATCAAGGGATGGAAGAGCCGGTTCGTTATTGCAGAGGGGAACATCGGATCTGGCTTCCCTCGGAAATGGGGAAACTTTGCTAGGGATGCGGAGACGCATCCAGTTTTGTCAGCGCAGGAGGAGAGGATTTGGACGTCCTTCGCAATGGCCGAGTGTTTTTGGCTAACGACCTGCTATCGGAGGGGGCCCTCTTCGCAGCAGGGCTCAGCCCCCTAGACCCGCAAGGTGAATCTCCTCTTTAAATTTTTTGCTGTGCATTTTCTCGATGAACGTGCTTGGATCTGATCGTGTATGTTTTGTTCCTTCAGCCAAGAGGTCGGCTTTGTCGAACCTCTCCAAGAGGAAGAGAGGAAAGCCCCGGGGAGAGCAGTGGCGCGGATAGTGGCAGGCCCGAGAAAAGGGCCCATATCTCCGCAAGAAGCCCGCCGGATACCGGGGCAGTTTCGGCAGGAACACCGGGGGAGAAGGAGGATCCGGGGAGAACGGTTGTGGCCCCCGGCCCTCTCATGTTGGAGATATCGGACAGCTCGGACGAGGCTCCGTTGGCTCGTCCGACCGCATCCCCCCTGAAAGAGGAACCAGCGGTGGATTTTGGAGAGGCGGTTGTTGCTGAGGGGCTGTCCCCGTGGGATCGCCATCGGCTCCAGTAGGAGAGGGAGATGGGACGACTGCAGCCGAGGAGGTTCAGGGAGAGCCCCCTCTTGGTCTCTCTGCAGGGGAGTCAGGTAGTAGCGAGGTCGGACCGCCCTCGATGGATCAAGAAGCGGGTCAGACCGAGGCTTCAGGGGAGCCTACGGAGGAAATGCAGGTGGCGGTAACCGGGAAGGATGCGTCATAGGAGGGGATGCAGCAAGGTGGGAGTCCCGCATTGGGAGCTCCCTCGAAAAGATTTTGGGGAGGCTGGCGCTTGGGCTAGCCGAATTATCCGAAGAAGTCCAAGCCAGGGCCTTGGTAAAGGAGGCTGGGAAGTTGGGGCCTCTCAGATGGAGGTTGCCCAGGTGGTCCCTCAGGCGGGGACGGTCAGCCCAGCAGCTCGAGCGCTGGTGTTGAGGAGGCGTTTTCCGCCTTAATGAGGTCGGCCTTGCATCCGGGTGCGGATCCTTCGGCGGACAAGTTGCAGACTTGGAGCTGGTCGATGCCGCGTTCGGTCAGCAAGGTGTGGCTGAGAGTATCCATCTCCTTCCCGACATCGACAATACGACCCTGATGAGGATGACTCGGGCCTATGCCTCGCGGGTAAGTTATTTCTTCTGTGCAGTAGATGTCTCCTGAGTGACCCCATCGTGGGTTTTTATTCATCTTTTGTCTCGCAGAGCGTTTTGCTTTCTCGGGCGATGTGCTGGCGTCTGAGTTTGGCGACGGGGGCCAGCATTCAGGCCAGGAGGGATAATGCCGAGCTTCGATCACGACTGAAGGTGTCTGAGAAGTTCGAAGAGCTTATGGATATGACTGATAGGAGCTTGAAGGGAATAAGGGCGGCACACCAGGTCGCCTTGGCCGAGGTGTCCAAGCAAAAGCGCAGGGTGGAGGAGTTGCAGGAACTCCTGGCGAAGAATGACAACGCGTGCTTGGAGCTGGCCAGAATTGAATCGAAACATTCTGCGGAGGTGAAGGCGATGCGGAGAGAACATAGCGAGAGTATGGGTCGGCTGGGGAAGGAAGCTGCCGACGAGAGGAAGCATTTGACCAGGATGCTCGACGAGGTGGAGGAGCGACTGAAGCGCCGTGACAGCAAAATTGCCCACTTGAGGGAGGGCGCTAAATGGCAACAAGGGGTGATAGCTCGAGTGAACAACGAGTTGTCCCAAGCCCAGGAGGAAATCGGAGCCAAACAGTCGAGGATCTACAATCTGCAGGAGAGAGTCGAGCTGGTCGGGGCTGATAGGACAAGAGCCAGGGGCGAGGCTGAGGAGTTGGCCAAGAGGTTGGCCAGACGAGAGGAGGAGGTACGATCTCATTCCCCCCCCCCCCCCCCTTTTTAGCTTTTTCCACTGGTTTCTTGTGATGCCGACTTACTTTGGCTTTTTCAGATGGCGAAGTTGGAGTTGGAGGTTCGGGCTCTTCAAGGTGAGCTTGTGTCTAGCCGCAACAAGAGCTCAGAATTCGAGATGCGGGCCGGCGAGTTCAAGGAGCAAAATATCATTCTGCGGGCCCAAGTCGCAGAGGCCGAGAAACAGGCTGCTGAGGCCAACAAGCAGCTCGCCATACTCAAGGGGAGGCAGGATGCTATCAGTGTTGACGCCTTCCAACTTGGGCAGCAGGAATGCAAAGAGAAGATATCCAGCGAGCATCCGGAATGGGATCTCTCTTTTCTAGATGCTGAAACTCCTGATGAGGGTGAGTCCGAGGGGGAAGAAGAGGACGAGTATGTTGACGTCTCAGACACTGACCCTGGTGTTGTCCCGGGTTCCGGCGAAGCCGTAATTTCTGAGGGGCGGTCTCAAACTGCCGTTGAAGGGGCGAAAGTGTTGGAGAGGGGCGAGCCTAGTCACACTTCTGTGGATGTAACCGAGAGCTCCTCCAAAACCGATGTGGCTCCCGGCTCTTAGAGGCCATTCTTGTATTTGTCTTTTAGGAGTCTGTCTGTCATTTCTTAATAAAAGAGTTTCCTGTTTTCATCTAAGTGCCTTTCTTGCGTGGCCTCATTGTCGTTTAGTCTCGCCTCAATTGCGAGCGACTTATGGCTCGCTGATACTCTTAGGTCATCCTCATTCCGGGATTAAAGGAATGCATTGGTTTGGCCCAAAGCAGGGCAGCAGCCTTGACCAGCGAATTGGGGAGTGGTCTGGTCCGGTTGGTGTGGACCGACTGACAAACAGATCTGTTAAGGCCGATAGGCGGGTTAGGTCGGCTGGGGCCGACGAGCGAAATAGGTCGGCTGGGGCCGACGAACAAAAATAGGTCGGTCAGGACCGACGGATAGAATAGGTCGGCTGGGACCGACGAGCAAAAATAGGTCGGCTAGGGACGACGAGAAAAAATAGGTCGGCTGGGGCCGACGAGAAAATAGGTCGGCTGGGGCCGACAAACAAAATAGGTCGGCTGGGGCCGACGAGCAAAATAGGTCGGCTGGGACCAACGAGCAAAATAGGTCGGCTGGGGCCGACGAGCAAAATAGGTCGGCTGGGGCTATCGAGCAAAAATGGATCGGCTGGGGCCGACGCGGAAAACAGGCCTTCGCGCTTTCTGCTATTCTGCCAATGCCCTGCTGTCCGCAGGTGATTCGGTTTTTATTTCACCAGAATTGATGATACGGCGTTGCGGGGAACATAAGGTTGTGCCAGAGCTTTCCGGAAGGTGCTCTTTTCCTAGGCAGGTCATTCTGACATACTGCGCACGCAACCGCTCGCCATTGGAGGATGTTATTTTCGAAGGACGATATTCTGAGCCCGCCAGTTCCCGTAACGCCAGTGGACTCGCATTTAATGATCGTGATTCGGGATCAAGGGAAATCTCACATGCGTCTCGATTTGGGCGGTGGGCTCGGCGCGCAATGGGGCGTTGCGCCTATCCTGAGGGGCCGCGTGGATGTACGGGCCAGATGTACAAATCTCGGGGCTTACAGCTTGGGTAGCTTTTCCCGGCTCATTTCTGCCTATAAAAAGGGGAAAAAAGGGGCATGTTTGGTTATCCCCAAAGTTCTTTTCCATTAGAGCTTCAACCATGCTTGTTTTTCTGTTGTTTGGAGTGGGAGGACCGAGCTTTTCTCTTGCAAGCCTTTGCCTCCGGATAGTTGGGGCGACGAAGGAGCTGCTGAAGAGTGGCTCGCCCTTAGGGGATGAGTCCCGGAGATCACATGGAGAGCGCACATAGGGGGCGCAGAGATCACATGGGGAGCGCACATACTCTTCCCGTGTGACCTTTGTGGTTCTCCTTCGGAGACGTATGGTAGGAAGTGCATGCGGACCTCCCATGGGTTGTGTGAATTTTGCCTCCCCCCTGGTTTGGATTCCTGGGCTCAGCTGCCTGGGGAATCTTTTGCCACATGGGGAGGGGGTGAAAGCGTGCCGCCCGCTGACCCTTGTCCTTGAGACTTGGTAAGGCGTGGCGGTACACACTCGGTTTGGGAGAGCGTTCCGACGCCAGGGTCCGCTGGCTCCCTACCTGCTCGACGAGGGGTCCCTCGGTTGGGTGGTCTGGGATGGCCATCCAGATATCTCGTTGGGTCACCGAGATATCGTTATTAACTGAAGCCAGTCGCGATGATTGGTCCATGTCGCCGGCTATTATCAGCTCGAGCTGACTGGATGCGACTCATCTGGTTCGGCGGTCGGATGCCGGAGCACCACAGTTGCCCAGGTCTGCTTTGGAGCAGTTGCCCGAGTTTTGTACTTGTCTTTATTTTATGCATTTCAATGTTCTTGTAACGCCTCTGAGGCATTTGTAATCGATCTCGACTGGCAATAAAGAGAGCTATGTTTTGTTTTTCAATCTATTTTTTGTGCCGAATTTGTTGTCATTGCTGTTTGTGGGGTACGAAGGCATCCCGCTTATCTTAGATGAGGATCCCGTGCCATCCGAACTAACTGAGGTTCGCGAGCGACGGTTCAGGGATCATTCGGCGAAATACGTTCTTACTTCGGTCCGAAGCTTGGAATTTTCGCGTCTCGCTCTTATCGGAGCTCGAATGTTCATGGGTCGGCCTTGCCGAAGTTTAGGGAATCTGTGCCTTTTCCCGTAGTGGTTCAGGGAACTTGTTGCCCGGCCCAACCGAGGTTCGGAGAGTTTTGGCTTAGCTTTGCCAAGGTTCGAAGATTTTTCACTTGGCCCTGCCAAGGTTCGGAGAAACTGTTGCTCGGCCCTGTCGAGGTTCGGAGAAACTGTTGCTCGGCCCAACCGAGGTTCAGAAAAATTGTAGCTCGGCCCAGCCAAGATTCGGAGAACTTGTAGCTCGGCCCAGCCGAGATTCGGAGATTCGGGCTCAAGGGAGCGATTCAGTTGTCATTGTGGGCCATGGTGCCGGTCTATGCGGCGCTTGGTGACGCTACTCTTCCCGAGGGGACAGGTTATTGGCCGGATGCTGGACTTCTTCCCTCTGTTCTTCCCGAAAAGGGAGCTTGGGGAAATGTCGTGTGCATTTATTACTGGGGGCGGCAGATCGGAAGGTAGTCTGTTCGGGGGAATTCCCGATCAGTCAGTCCACACTTTCCGATCTTACTCGGGATGGGGTGTGGAACCTTGGATTTTGCAGCCTTTGAAATGATGATACGTGGCAAGCTCTTACGGGTCGGCGGCTATGGTGCGACCGACTGAGATACCTGTCCGGCGAGTATAAATATGACCGGGGGTATCGGTCTCGGCCATCCCTCGGATTAAGTTTTGAAACAATGGCCTTTCCGGGCGATCGTCTAGTGAGCTGCGCACCTCGCTCAACGGCCTGCTTCAATCGGAGGGGAGGCGTACCTCCGTTACCGTCGATGGATTGGGCCTGGCGTCGGCCCTGCGAGTAATCAGCAGCTCGTGAGGGTCGTAGAGGAATATATGGACGGAGGCCCTGCGCCGGGTGATAGACCGGCAGAGGAGGAGGTCGAATCGCTCGCCAGCAGGTGGCTGACCTCACCGAGCGCTTGGAGGACTACTGGCGTCCGGAAGCGACTCCGACCCTTGACTTAGGGCCTCGGCTATTTTCATTTTGTGCTTCCGCTTTTCTTGTCTCTTTTCATGTGCTCCTCCTTTTGGATTAATACAAAGAGGCTATGTTCAGATAATCTTTCTTTTTCGAGAGTTTCTTTTAAACATGTCATTCGCGTAATAGCTAGGGAATCGGCGTGGTTCCACCGGTTTACGCATCGAAGTAGATGCTTTGATCGATGGGTTATAGGGGCGTTCCCCGAAGATTTTAGTAGCGGAGGGGGCATTCCTTGGCTCTGCTCGGGGCTTTTGGCCGATTACGCGGGGCTTAAGGGGCCCTTCCTTTTTGTGCCAACGGGTTTTTGCTCAGCGTGCTTCGTTTTAAACCGGCGGATTTTCGGGGGCTATTTGGAAGTCCCTCGGTCTTGATCGGGGCCTACGTACTTCGGCTTTCAGCCGGCGCCTTAACCCGAAGAATTTTTACTCAGTCTAGCTGAGGTTCGGAGAGCGTTTTACTTGGCCTGCCAAGGTTCGGAGAATTTGTTGCTCGGCCCAGCCGAGGTTCGGAGAATATTTTACTTGGCCCTGCCAAGGTTCGGAGAATTTGTTGCTCGGCCCAGCCGAGGTTCGGAGAATATTTTACTTGGCCCTGCCAAGGTTCGGAGAATTTGTTGCTCGGCCCAGCCGAGGTTCGGAGAATATTTTACTTGGCCCTGCCAAGGTTCGGAGAATTTGTTGCTCGGCCCAGCCGAGGTTCGGAGAATATTTTACTTGGCCCTGCCAAGGTTCGGAGAATTTGTTGCTCGGCCCAGCCGAGGTTCGGAGAATTTTACTTGGCCCTGCCAAGGTTCGGAGAATTTGTTGCTCGGCCCAGCCGAGGTTCGGAGAATATTTTACTTGGCCCTGCCAAGGTTCGGAGAATTTGTTGCTCGGCCCAGCCGAGGTTCGGAGAATGTTTTACTTGGCCCTGCCAAGGTTCGGAGATTTGTTGCTCGGCCCAGCCGAGGTTCGGAGAATGTTTTACTTGGCCCTGCCAAGGTTCGGAGAATTTGTTGCTCGGCCCAGCCGAGGTTCGGAGAATATTTTACTTGGCCCTGCCAAGGTTCGGAGAATTTGTTGCTCGGCCCAGCCGAGGTTCGGAGAATGTTTTACTTGGCCCTGCCAAGGTTCGGAGAATTTGTTGCTCGGCCCAGCCGAGGTTCGGAGAATGTTTTACTTGGCCCTGCCAAGGTTCGGAGAATTTCTGTCCAGACAAGGAACTCGGTCGTGCCGAGGATTGGTAAGCAGCATCTGTTTCTTTTTGCAATTTTGGTATGTAGTGCATAATGATTTGCATTGAGGAAAATGCCGACAGGAAGATATAATGAGGCATATGAAAATAAATTTAAGAGGACATACCCTATTGATAATATTTTCGGAGATTGTCCGAATTCCACGTCCGGGGAATGGATTTCCCATCCAGATCCTGTAGCTTGTAGGTTCCCGGTCCAATGATCTCCGCTACTTGGTACGGGCCCTCCCAGTTTGGCGCCAGCTTTCCTTGTTCCAGCGGTTTGGAAACAGAGGCCTTTCGGAGGACAAGGTCGCCGGGTAGGAAGGCCTTCCCTTTGACTCTGGAGGCATGGTAACGGGCCACCCTTTGTTGATAGGCAGCCATTCTGATTCGGGCCTTCTCTCTGATTTCCTCTACCAAGGTCGAGGTTGGTGCGGAGTTGTTCGTTGCTAGCTTCCTCCGAGTAGCTTTCCACCCGCAATGATGGGAGGCCGACTTCCACAGGGATAACGGCCTCTGTACCGAAAGCCATTCGGAATGGGGTTTCGCCTGTCGGGATTCTCGGGGTTGTGCGGTAGGCCCATAAGACATGATGTAGCTCATCCGCCCACCTGCCTTGGGCTCTGGAGAGGCGAGCTTTGATTCCCTGGAGGAGGGTTCTGTTGGTCACTTCGGCCGCTCCGTTGGCTTGTGGGTGCCCGACCGAAGTAAGGTGGTGACGGATTCCATGCTCCTCACAGAACTGGCGGAATTTGGAGTTGTCAAACTGCTTGCCGTTCGGTGATTATGGTATGCGGGAGGCCGAATCGGCAGATGATGGACCTCCAACAAAATCTCTGGCCCGTGCCTCGGTAATTTGGGCAACTGCTTCCGCTTCGACCCATTTGGTGAAGTAGTCGATGGCGACAAATAGAAATTTCCGCTGTCCTGTGGCAAGCGGGAATGGGCCGAGGATGTCCATCCCCCATTTGGCAAAGGGCCAAGCGGAGGATATGGAAACTAGCTCGGCGGAAGGGAGCCTTTGGATGCTGAATGCCTCTGGCAGGGGTCGCAGGCTCGGACTAGATCGTCCGCGTCTTTCTGCATGGTCGGCCAGTAGTAGCCTTGTCGTAGCACTTTGTGGCATAGGGACCGGCCTCCCAGATGGTTGCCGCAAATCCCTTCATGTACCTCGCGCAGAGCATAATCGCTTCGGATGGGCGAAGGCATCTGAGCAGCGGCATGGAAAAGACCGCTTGTAAAGCTGGTGTCAATCAATACGTAGTGGTGGCCTGCAGCTTCAGCTTTCTAGCCTCTCTTCGGTCGGACGGAAGCGACCCTTCTTTGAGATATTTGAGGATAGGGTCGAACCAGGATGGTTCGGCCTCAACTTGCATTATTCGGTCGGCTTCCGTGATGCTCGGCTTTTCCAGAGTCTCCAGGTGGAATTTTTGCTCGGCATCCATCGTCTCCGCGGTTGCCAATCGGGAGAGTAGGTCGGCGCGGGCGTTCTCGGATCTGGGAATCTGAATAATTTCAAATTCGGCAAAATGGGGAAGCAGGTTCCGCACCTCCTGGAGATATCGAATCATGTTCGGCTCCCGGGCTTCAAACTCTCCCGAACATGGCCGGCTACCAGCTGAGAGTCGGTGAAGGCACTGAGCTTTCCACCTTCAGTTGCGGGCGATCCGGAGACCGGCTAACAGGGCTTCGTACTCGGCTTCGTTGTTGGAGGCCGGGAAGGAGAATCGGACGCCATATTCGAAGGTCATCCCCTCGGACTGGTAAGAACTAGACCCGCACCGGAGCGATGGGCATTGGATGACCCGTCGACATGGAGGAGCCACCGGGCTCCAGCTTTTGGTTCTTCGGGGAGTCTGGGGTAGAACCGTCCTCCGGGATGGTACACTCGAGGAGGAAGTCGGCCAGCACCTGGGCTTTGATGGCTGGACGAGGCTGAAAATGTATGTCATGCTCGCTTAGCTCGACGGCCCATTTGGTCATTCTTCCCGATGTCTCGGGACGGTGGACACCGCCTTGATGGGTTGGTCGGTCAGGACCGTCACGGAATGTGCTTGGAAGTACGGCCGCAGCTTTCGAACTGAGGTGATTAAGGCCAAGCACCATCTTTTCAATCCTGCTGTACCTCGTCTCCGCATCGCGGAGCAGCCTGCTGACATAGTAGATCGGCTTTTGGACTTTGCCTTCTTCCTTGATCAGCACCGAGCAAACTGCACCTTCCGAAACAGCCAGGTACAAGAATAGGTCTCTCCTGGGGTCGGACTGCTGAGGAGCGGGGGCGAGCCGAGGTACTTCTTGAGATCTTGAAATGACCTTTGGCATTCGGGAGTCCACTGGAAGTTTTTGGCCGATCGGAGAGTTTTGAAGAAGGGGAGGCATCTCTCGGCCGACGCGCCACGAAGCGGTTTAGGGCCGCTATCCTCCCGGTTAGGCGCTGGACCTCTTTGACAGATGCCGGGGGCGCCATTTGTTGGAGAGCTTGAATCTTCTGGGGGTTAGCTTCGATACCTCGCTGGGAGACCATGAAGCCGAGGAACTTCCCGAGTTGACGCCGAAGGCACACTTGGTCGGGTTGAGTCTCATCCCATACTTGCGCAGCGTGGCAAAGCTCTCCGCGAGGTCCTCAACATGCGTGAAGCCTCCTTGCTTTTGACCAGCATGTCGTCCACGTACACCTCCATATTCCGGCCGATTTGCTCCTTGAACACTTTGTTGACCAGCCTCTGGTAGGTGGCACCTGCATTTTTAAGACCAAAAGGCATAACGGTAACAGTAAGTACCTCGGTCGGTTATGAAGGCGGTCTTTTCTTCATCTTCAGGGGCCATTCGGATCTGATTGTAGCCGGAATAGGCGTCCATGAATGACAGCATCTGGTGGCCTGAGGTGGCATCCACGAGCTGGTCGATCCGAGGGAGGGGGAAGCTGTCCTTCGGGCAGGCTTTGTTGAGGTCGGTGAAGTCGATGCAGATTCTCCATTTGCCGTTCGACTTTTTCACCATGACGACATTTGACAGCCAGCTCGGGTAATTTACCTCTCGGACAAAATTGGCCTTGATGAGTTTGTCTACCTCTTCTTCAATGGCCTTTTGTCGCTCTGGGGCGAAGCTTCTCTTCTTCTGCTTAACAGGCCTGTGCATCTCGTCCACATTGAGATGATGGACGAGGACCTCGGGGCTGATCCCTGGCATCGGAGGCGGACCAGGCGAAGATGTCAGCATTGCTTCGGAGGAAACTGATCAATCTGCCGAGGCTCTCCTTTGAGCAGCGACCCGATTTTATGGTTCGGTCGGGCGAGCTTCGTCCAGCGGTACCTCCTCCAATTCCTCTGCCGGTTCTCCCCTTTGTTCGGCGAAGTCCTCGCGAGCGTCTAGCCCATCAACCTCTGGCATTCTAGACTGAAGGCTTGTAACAAAGCATTGCCGAGCCATGGCCTGACTTCCCCGAACAACTCCAACTCCTCGCTCGGTGGGAACTTCATGGATAGATGCGGGATGGAGACAACTGCCTTGAGGGACATCAGACCGGGCCTGCCGAATATTGCGTTGTATGGGGATCTGAGGTCGGTCACTAGGAAGTCTGTCTGTACAATGGTCACAAGGGGCCAGGTTCCCGCGCGGACCGTCAGGGTGACGACCCCTTCCGGGATGATGACGTCGCCTGTGAATCCCATCAAGGTGGAATCCACGGCTCGAAGGTTTTCCATGAGTAATTTCATCCTGGCAAACACACCGAGGTACAAAAATTTACCGAACTTCCACTATCAACTAGGATTCGGCTTACATCATAGTTGTTCAAATTAAGGGATACAACTAGTGCGTCATCATGGGGGAGCTGTATCCCAAGAAGATCATCATCGGAGAAGGAGAGTTCGCCCGTCCGTGCCTTCTTTGGCACGATCCATCACCGTCGCCCCTGGGGCTCGATCCGCCGGCCTCTTCAATCATATTAATGCGGCCAATCACGGGCGGATTTGGTGGAGGAGGAGGTTGTTGGAGCTCGGGCTGGCGGTCACCTCCTTGTTGTTGTGGCTCGGGCGCCCTCCTGAACTGATCCAGTCGTCCCCGCCGAATCAGCCTCTCAATCTCATTCTTCAGCTGCCAGCATTCTTCAGTGTCATGACCGTGCTCCCTATGGTAGCGGCAGTACTTGGCGGGATCTCTTCGGGTCGGGTTCCCTCGGAGAGGCACTGGCCGGGGAAGCTGGCGCTCTATTTCCATAAGGATTTGCCCGGGGCACAGTCAGCGGAGTATAGCGATCGAATCGCCTGGGAGGACTCCGGGAGCGATTCCTTGGCGGCAGCGGAGGGACTCTCTGGCGGCGAGGCGGACTTGGCCGCCGGGGGACGGTGCCTGTCGGGGACTTTGGGCTCCTGCTTCTTTGCCTGCT
Source organism: Calamus simplicifolius (assembly GCA_900491605.1). Taxonomy (NCBI): domain Eukaryota; kingdom Viridiplantae; phylum Streptophyta; class Magnoliopsida; order Arecales; family Arecaceae; genus Calamus; species Calamus simplicifolius. Next base: position 115,003 of record UESW01002108.1, on the reverse strand, counting down.
CAGCGCGGGCAATCTCCGCGATTCCTCGACCCTAGCGTACTTGTCCGCCAGGGCCATCATATCAGATAGGCTGGGGGGTAGCTGACCTCCATTGCTAGGTAGAAGTCGCTCTCCTTCGAAACTCCCCCCGCCAGGGCAGACATGGCCACCTCATGATTAAGGTGGTCCACCTCCAACATGGCCTTATTGAAACGGCCAAGGTAATTCCTCAAGGACTCCCCCTCTCTCTGCTTGACTTCGGAGAGGGAGTCAGATCTTCGTCGGTGGGCGGCTGCTGACGAACTGGCCAATAAAAAGGTGGCTCAGCTCGTCGAATGAATCAATGGAACCTGGCTTCAAGGCATTGAACCAGGTTCGGGCGGATCCTCTGAGGGTGGAGGGGAAGGCGCGGCAGAGGACCGCATCAGATGCTCCGTGGAACATCATTATTGACCGGAAGCTGCTGAGATGGTCGTCCGGGTCAGAAGAGCCGTGATAGGGTTCGACGGCTGGTAACTTGACATGGGAGGGAATCACTTCCTCCATGATCCCCTTAGAGAAAGGGATGCCCTGCTCCGCCTTGGGCTGGGGCGGATGGGCTGCTTGGCGGCGTCCAGCTCCTGACGCATCTCCTGGATCTGACGACGGATCTCTCTTCGCCGGCAGAGGAGGAGCCGGGCGTGAGAATCGCAAGGATGGTGTTGAGTCATGGTGAGATGTCACCGGGAGAGGGATCGGGCTCGCCGAGATCTGGGAGGATCTCTATCATAACCGCCTCGTGGGACTGGTTTGTCCCCTCTGGGCCGGTGTGGGGGATCCGCGGATTCGTGCGGATCAGAGGAGGAGGTCGCCGGTGAAGAAGAAATCGCCACCTCCTTCTGAAGGTGCGAAGCAGGAGGAGGTGCAAGGCGCTCTTGAACCAGGTGGGTAAGGGCCTGGACTTGTTGGACCAGTGTAGCGAACTGGTCCTGGGTCACCGGATAGCAGGCGGTGACGGGGTTTCGACTGGTGGTGGTTGCGGCGCTACACCGCATCGGATCAGGCCTCTGGGAAGCGGCCTGATCTTGGGCTTCTGAGGTTGCTCTCTCCGGTTGGCCATTAGAGAGGTTCTGCTCCGGATTTAGATCCTTATCTCCTCTTTTCAAGTTTTGACGGGACTTGAGGCCCTTCCTCTAGCGCCAATCTGTTGCCGCCGGATCCGTCCTCCGACTCGGGCACGGTCGATCTCCAGGGAAGAGGGGGCGGACCTGCACAAAAAGTCCTCGCGCGAGAGGCGTTGGGGTTGGCCCTCCGTGGAAGACCCTCCGACGCTCAAGTCAGTGGAGAAGAAATTGGCGATCAACCAGATAATGGGGAGGTGGATCTCTCCGGGAGACCTCTCCGGGGATGGCCAATCAAGAGCTCTAGAGGGCAAGAGCACCGACGAGCCGCCGGAGAGGGTAGTGAGGGTGAGAGTGCACGCATGAGTGTGCCAAAAGATGCATGTGTCTGCGTAAGGAGATGCCTACCTGAGGGAATCTGGGGTGTCCAATTTATAGACTGTCACCTGGACCTTGAGCGTCTTCTGGAAGGTTCAGAGGTTATTAGGATACGGAGGTGGATAGAATCGGGCCGCTGTGGGGTCATGGAATCTGTATCCTATTTGTTAGGGGATCGACGGCTGGGAGAGCACCCTGATGTCTCGAGATCCGGTCGAGTAGACCTGGGGCAGTTATGATAAGCTCTAGGCCACGTCTTGACATGACTCCTTGTCTAGGATGTCGTTCTGGCAAGCCTGGGCTCTCCTGCGTCAGGTTCCATGGAGGTAGGTATTAGGTTGTGGATCGCTTGATGAAGCTGGGTCACGGAGACTCGAGGGGAAGCGAGCTACGAGAGCTCGGGGAGGAGCTGAGCCATGGCAGCCCGGATAGGCCGAGCTATGGAAGCTCGGAAAGGCTGAACTATGGAAGCCCGGAAGGGCCGAGCTATGGAAGCCCGGAAGGGCCGAGCTATGGAAGCCCAGGAAGGCCGAGCTAGGAAAGCCCGGAAGGGCCGAGCTATGGAAGCCCGGAAGGGCCGAGCTATGGAAGCCCGGAAGGGCCAAGCTATGGAAGCCCGGGAAGGCCGAGCTAGGAAGCCCGGAAGGGCCGAGCTATGGAAGCTCGGAAGGGCCGAGCTATGGAAGCCCGGGAAGGCCAAGCTAGGGAAGCCCGGAAGGGGAAGGGAGGAGGTCGGCCTTAGCCGCCTCGCACGGATATTAATGCAATGTCGATTTTACCCCCCAACAGAACTCTTTAGTGCAAAAAGGGTTAAAGACTTTCGGTCCATAAGGCAGGAAGAAGTGAACACCCCCGTAAAAACTCTCTTGAGGCAATCCTAGTTAACCTTATGGGCAACGATGATAGCATATTCTGGATGGCCCTATCCTCGGCGGCCTTCCATCTTGGCCTCCCAAGTCGGCCTAATCCAAGGCGGCCTTCCATCTCGGCCTCCCATCTCGGCCTCTCAAGTCGGCCTAGTTCTAGGTGGCCTTAGACTCCCAAAGCAGCCGCGGCTGACTAGACGAGAACTCGGCTCACTCCCGCTTCTCGGGCCATCAATCAATGCCAAGGGGCTACTCTCGGAAGGAGTGTTGTACTCTGACACGGCCTCTTCTTTTACAGTGACCCAACACGTTAGTATTTTCAACTTGGCTCAAGCTAGGCCAGAGAGACCGAAAGTCAAGGATGCTGACAAAGTTCATTGAAGACAACATTCCCTCTTGTCGTAGGCCTAAACTAAATTCTTTACGACAGCAACAGAGGAGGAGTTGTACTTTCCAAAAGTCATGTGAACTCTCCTTATTAAGGAGAGGGTTGTGAGCCATCTTATCACTCTTTCTCATGAATCTGGACAAAATAATCCATTGTGGCTGATTCAAAGCAAGATGAGGTGGGCCTCATCTTGACCACAACCGTCCTCTCAGAAGGTTTCATCATCACACTGGAAAGGAGGAACTTTTGCGCTACCACGAGGATGGTGATACAAGACACCAGCATGATATAGGCTGAGAGCTACCTGCTGCACCCCCACGGACGACCGTCTTCATCCCCAAATCCAGACGATGTCTCCTAGCTTCCAGTTTTAGCATCCGTCCCGGCTCCAGGCAGACGTTGGAGGCAGAGAGGCTTACATGCATAGGAACCTGCTTGCGTGGGGTCCACATGCCTGGCTCCACCATTGTCCGTACACGCATAGGGAAGCGTATAGGATAGACAATAGATTGGCGCTACCCATCTTTGACGAGACAGCGCTTGTAGCTCTGACATGCCACTAAGAAGCAAGCATATTCATATATGCTCTGACAAGTGGCAGCACTCCAAGTCTCATAGACATCAGCCCTGACATTTCATCCATAAAAGTTATCAGTCATCATGACACCCCAACCACTCAGACCAGATGAGCCAAAAAGTCATGGTCCATCATGAGGCTCTACGTGATTCATTCCTTCACTAGATGACAAAGCTCCAAGCTTCTCAGATAAGCCACACAGAGTCTAAAGATAAATAAATTGGGTAAGAGGGACCCCAAATCAAGTAACCAACCAACAACCATAATAACATACGCTCATTCTTGCTCACAGAGAGCTCTTCTCTAAGCTCTCTTTCTTTTTTCTTTCGAGCTTCCTCAAGCTCAAGGTTGTTGCCCAGAGCACTGACTTGAGCGTCGAAGGGTTCCTATCGGAATCTTTGATCCTTGGGACTTTTTGCAGGCTTCCGACCTTGAGAAGCTCGCCGAAAGATCCCAAGCTCACTAAAGAAGGCGACCGGACGCTCGCGGACATTCAAGGAGGATCATCTGGCAACAACAGATTGGCACGCCAGGAAGGGGGAGAGAACAGAGTTCTGTGACACTAAGCTACAAGCCCTCACTCCCTCTACGACAACAATGATGGATAAAAAAGATGGTGATGATAAAGATCCAAGAGGTTTCCGCCAGTAATGCTAGGGGGGCACCCTCAACGAGCTGAGCAACAGGAGGCCGGCTCTCTGTTCCATCATTACCACTATCTTGGGCCATTCAGGCAAAGCATCATGCCACCCTCACTCTGTAAATCCAAACATTAATGGTAGCTGCCCAAAAGCTACGGGAGCGATATTTCATGGCCACACAATGGCAAACAAGAGCTCACGCAGATCTTTTAGTTGCCACTCAAGCAGTTATCATCCATCCGGTTGGAGATCTCTCTAGCGAGAGACTCACCACTGTCATATCTCTCTGAGGCTCATCAGCAAGAGCAAGCTCGAGCTATTAGTAAAGAGCCCCTCCAAGCTCACCAACAAATACCACAAATGTGAAACCCCCCAAACGAGACAGAAAGAGATAAATTTCTTCAAAGAAAAACTATCAAACCTCTAATCGATGTCAACACAAACACAGCGCAAAGGCAAAAGGCTATTAAAGCTAAGTACACTATACTTTGAGAAAAAGTTTGTTTTCATTAGTGCATTATAGAAAACCGACAAAATCAACCTTTCAAAAGGCTCTCAATGGTCCTGCGATCATAAGGTCACCTCTGGACCGGCTGCGAAACCCCCAAGGTGGTTCAAGACCTATGGTTTCAGTGACCTCGAGCTACCTCTCAGGCCGGCCATGAAACCTCCGAGGCGGTTTCGAAGGAGCTCGGCGACATCACGGCTAACGGGTCACCACTTGGTCTGGCTTGGAAATGCTTCCAAGGAGGTTCAATACCCTAACAGCCTCGTACCCGCTTGAGTCACCTTCTGGATCGGCACACAAACACCCGAGGCAATTTTATTTCAGCCCTTACAGCTCTTTTTCAGCTTTGGCAATTTTATCTCAACCTCAGCGGCTTTATCTCTATCTTGGTAGCCTTAAGTCGGCAGATTACCGTGAAAAGACTTTCGGACTTCATGTCAAAAGATAAAATCAAGTCAGCTCACACGGGAGAGACCAACTCTCTGGCTCATAGTCGATGGGCATCCGCTTTTGGACCCTATGTTGATAAAAGATTGCTGGCTGCCCTCAACCGATTCAAGGTAATTAACTTACCTTCAAACTTTGCTTAAAGGTTCTTGAATAGGCAAAGAGCATGGCTCCAGAGAGTGTGCAGATGTCCACACAAGGTAGCACAAAAGAAAGGAATTTTTCGATGTGGAAGGAATCATAATTGAAGTTAACATAAAAAGATAGATGCAAAGGTAAAAGTTCTACACTTCTTTCGCTTAGCTGATACAGGGCACACAAGCTCAAGGAGTGTGGGGGCATCTGATGGGGCTAGTTAACCCCATGGGCAACAATGACAGCATGTTTTGGATGGCCCTATCCTCGACGGCCTCCCATCTCGGCCTCCCAAGTCGGCCCAATCCAAGGCGGCCTCCCAAGTCGGCCCAGTCCAAGGTGGCCTTCCATCTTGGCCTCCCAAGTTGGCCCAATCCAAGGCAGCCTCCCATCTCGGCCTCTCAAGTCGGCCCAGTTTTAGGCGGCCTCAGACTCCCAAGGCGGCTGCTGCCGACTAGATGAGAACTTGGCTCACTCCCACTTCTCAGGCCATCAATGAATGCCAAAGGGTCACTCTCGGAAGGAGTGTTGCACTCTGACACGGCCTCTTCCTCTACGGTGACCCACACGTTAGTATTTTCATCTTGGCTCAAACCATGCCAGAGAGACCGAAAGTCAAGGATGCTCACAAAGTTCATTGAAGACAGCATTCCCTCTTGTCCTAGGCCTAAACTAAATTCTTTATGGCAGCAACAGAGGGGGAGTTGTACTTTCCAAAAGCCATGTGAACTCTCCTTAATAAGGAGAGGGTTGTGAGCCATCTTATCACTCTTTCTCATGAATGTGGACAAAATAATCCATGGTGGCTGATTCAAAGCAAGATGAGGTGGGCCTCATCTTGACTACAACTGTCCTCTCAGAAGGTTTTGTCATCACGCCGGAAAGGAGGAACTTTTGTGCTACCACGGGGATGGTGATGCAAGACACCAGATGCTATAGACCAAGAGCTACATGCTGCAGCCCCACAAACGGTCGTCTTCATCCCCAAGTCCAGACGGTGTCTCCCAGCTTCCAGTTTTAGCATCTGTCCCGGCTTCAGGCAAATGTAGGAGGTAGAAAGGCTTACGTGCATAGGAACCTACTTGCATGGGGCCCACATGCCTGGCTCCACCATTGTCCGTACATGCATAGAAAAGCGTACAGGATAGATAACAGATTGGCACCACCCACCTTTGATGAGACAGTGCCTGTAGCTCTAACATGCCACTAAAAAGCAAGCATCTTCATAAATGCTCTGGCAAGTGGCAGCACTCCAAGTCTCATAGACATCAGCCCTAATATTTCATCCACAAAAGTCATCAGTCATCATGATACCCCAACCACTCAGACCAGATGAGCCCCAAAAGTCATGGTCCATCATGAGGCTCCACATGACTCGTTCCTTCTCTAGATGACAAAGCTTCAAGCTTCTCAAACAAGAAAATTATGAAATAGCGATGCAACTTAGTGACGCAAATATTCGTCACAAAATAACAATAGAATTGCGACGCAATTGCAACCCATGAAATCTGTGATGCCATTTAGCGACGCATTAAATCAGTTGTTAATTAGCAATGCATTTAGCGACTCCCAAAAAATTCTATCGCTAAATAGAGACTCTATTAGCGACTCATAAAGATGCATCACTATTTCATGATCACTAATGGTTTCTTATGTATCTTGTATATACTTATTGTTTGGACAGCTTACCTGCTAAAATGAATTTCAAGTTTAATTATATTTGCTTTGTTTTGAACTAAATTTAATTATTTTACAAATCATTCTTACAAACTTAGCAACCAAATCCTTTTGCAATGTTCTTATATATTTAACTTCTATGTATCTTGAATATTTTTCTAAAGTTGAGTGAGTGCTAAAATAATTTTTGAGTGTTTATTGGACGACTGGATTCTTGTTATTGGCTGACCAAATTTTTGTTGCTCTTTGTCTTGCTTCTGAAACCTTGTTTCAATATTTATTGGATGTCCGATTTTCATCATCGGCTGATCGGATTTTTGAAGGCCTCTGTCTACGTTTCTAAGACCTCCTGATGAGAAAGTTGGATGACCAACTTTCCCCATCGGACGACCAAAATTTTGATGGGCTCTATTTCCATTTTTGAGACTTCTTGATGAGAAAAGTTGGATGACCAACTTTTCCCATCGGTTGGTTGAATTTTTAAAAGCCTCTATCTCTATTTTCTGAGATTCTTGGAGAGAAAAGTTGGATGACCAACTTTCCCAATTGGCCGACCGGATTTTTGAAAGCCTCTATTTCCATTTCTGATTCATTTTATTGGAAGACTAATTTTGGGCATTGGGCGCTAACTTTTTCATGTTGCTTTTTATTGGATGTCCAATGTCCAATTTCAGCCGACTGAAATTTCCCTGCTCTCTGTCTTTCCCTTGAGATCTTTTCGTGAATAAAATTGGGAGATCGATTGGGAGCCTAAAGCTTTGTGTTGGATGACCAACTCCTTGCTTTGGGCATCCGATTTTTGATGGCTCTTGGGTTTGTTACAATTCTTGGCTTTAAATCTGAAATTAGCCAACCGATTGGATGATCGATTTGTTGTGAAAAATCCTGCAATGGCTATTTCTCAATGGCTAAATGCATTCTATTTCTATTTTCTTATTTCACAATGGCTATATTATTTTGTTGTATATAAATAGCCCATTTGCATAGTGATTTAGAAGAGAGAAAAATCATGAGAAAAAGAGAAAGAAAAAGAATTTTATTTGTGGAAGAAATAGTTGAAGAGCTATATTAAAAATCTTAGAAGCCACTTGAAGAGTATTCATTCTTCAATCCTTGGCATGGCGTGAAAAGCTCCAAGCAGTCTTGAAGAGCATTCAAGCTTCAACAAAAGGCTTCATTCATTTCTCCGGCATGCTCAAAGGAAGAATCCATCTTGAGAAGTGTTCTTCAAAATTTATAAAGTATATTTTTGAATATCTTCTCATTTCTAGGAGCTCATTGTATAAACTTGATATTCTTATGTTTTGAGATTATGTTTTACAGTTGTGAAACTTGTAAGGATAGAGGTCTACCCTTGTATGATCGTGTAAGGTCCCCTTGTGCCCGTAAACAAGAAGACTAGCCCAGAAGGCTAATGTGTAAGGTCTCCTTGTACCCATAAATAAGAAGACTAGCATGGAAGGCCGGTGTATAAGGCTCACTTATGCCTGTAAATAAGTTTGCTAGCCAGGTCGGCTAGTGGTGTTAGCGAAATTCCTAAGGGATTCTTGAAGAGTGGATGTAGGTGCAGGGTTGGTACCGAACCACTATAAATCTCTTGTGTTTGGTTGTGCTATTTGTGTGTTGCTTGCATATAATCTACACCGCACTATACTTAATTTATTTATAAGATATATTTAAGTTCACATACTTGTTAGTCTATTATTTTTTAAAAGAACCCAATTCATCCGCCCTCTTGGGTTGCTATATCTGGGCAAGAATTGGTATCAAAGCAGGTGCTCTTGATTTTTAGCTGTAAAAAGCTTTAAGCCAAAGATCATGACAGCCCAAATGAGTTTCATTTTGAGTGAAGGTCAATCCACTAATAGACCATCGCTTTTTAATAGCATAAATAATATTTATTGGAAAGCATGAATGAAGATTTTATTTAAGCACTTGATTATGATTTATGGAGCATCATAGTCAATGGACCTCACACACCCACTATCAGATCAAATGATATTGTTATTCCTAAATCAAAAATGGAATGAGATGTGCATGATAAGAAAATGGTTCCGCTCAATGCTAAAGCCATGAATGTTTTATATTGCTCTTTATATGCAAATAAATTTAATTATATTTCTACATGCATATCTGTTAAAGAAATTTGGGATAAACTTGAAGTTACCCATGAGGGTACCAATCAAGTCAAAGAATCAAAAATAAATATGCTTGTGCATAAATATGAATTGTTTAAAATATAATCTTATGAAAGTATTTTTGATATGTTCACAAGATTCATTGATATTATTAATGGGCTTAAAAGCCTTGGTAATCTTACACAATGCTGATTTTGTGAGAAAGGTATTAAGATCCTTGCTTAGGTCTTGAAAAGCTAAAGTACTACCATCCAAGAAGCCAAGAACCTAAATATCCTCTCTCTTGAAGAATTGGTGGGATCGATGACTCATGAGCTACAATAAAGACAACATCTTGATGAAGAAGAGTCCAAAAATAAAAGATTTATGGCACTAAAAAGTGCAACCCAAATGGATAAGAATGAGAGCTCCTCAAGTGAAAGTGATGAGGAAAATGATCTGACTTTCATTACAAGAAAATTTAAGAAATTTATGAGAAAGAAATTTAAAGAAAGAAAGAGGGCATTAATGAAAAGAAAGCCATGCAATGAAAATGAATATGAAGTAATCTATTATGAATGCAATAAGCTCGGATACTACAAGCCAGATGTTCATATCTAAAGAAAGGTCCCAAGAAATTCAAGAAGAAAGCTATGATGGTCACATGAAGCGATAGTGACACATCAAACTCCGAAGAAGAAGAGGAGAATGAAAAAGAAAATCTTTGTTTCATGATGGACAATAGAGAGGTAAGCCCTAGTTTTTTAGATGATTTTACATTTGATGAATTGCACAGTGCATTTTATGAATTAATTGATGATTTTGCAAAACTTAGTTCTAAGAATAAAGAATTAAAAAATTAAGTTAAAAATTTAACTTTGGAAAAGAAAAAGATTTTAAAAGAAAATAATTCTTTATACAAGAAAACACGAATTTGAAAAATGAAATAGAAAAACTTAAACCCTTAGTAGATAAGTTTACTTTAAGCTCAACAAACTTAATATGATTCTTGGAAGTCAAAAAGTAGTTTTTGATAAAGAGACTTAGGATATAATACTTTAAAGAAACAAAAGCTTTTGAAAAATATTTTATTTTTTAAATTTTTTTAAAATTTTTTTAATATGGTTTGAAAGGTCATAAGTCATATGCATACAATAATATTAAAAAGATTTAGGTTAAAAGGAACCTTTTTAGCTAACCCTAAAGGATCCAAGAAAGATTGGGTACTTAGAAGCAAGACTTGATTTTGTGGATGCAGGCATGTCTTGGAACCCATGGAGCAAAAAAAAAGGTACTTGAATAGCGGGTGCTCAAGACACATGGTGGGTGATGAATCTCAATTCATCACTTGGATGTAAATGATGGAGGAGTGATTACATTTGAAGATAATGGCCAACATAAAATTGTTAGCACTGGTAAAAGTGGTATCACTCCCTCTACTTTTAATTAATGATGTCTTGCTTATAAATTGATTAAATCATAGCTTGCTTTAGTGATAAAGATTTTAAATTTTTTTTTTGAATCATCTCTTTGCATAGTTACAAATCCTGCTGATAATTGCATGAAATTTATTGGTCATAGGTTTGAAAATATTTATATTGTTGATTTGAATGACCATAGTTTGATTGTCTAGTTGCCATGAATGGTAAAATTGATAAATCTAGTTATGGCATCGTAGACTGCTCATGTCAACATGGATTTGCTTTCTAAATTATTTAAAATGGATTTGGTTAAAGGTTTTCCAAAATAGAATTTCAAAAAGATAAGATTTGTAATGAATGCAAATTTTGGAAAACAAACTAGAATTTCTTTCAAGTCTAAAAATATGATTTCAACTTCTAGACTTTTAGAACCTTTACACATGGATTTATGATTATTGATATTTTTCTTGATTTATATGGGTTTTATTCTTAGTTAACAAAGATAAAGTTTTTTCTGCATTTCAAAAATTCTTTAGAAGCATTTCAAATGAAAAAGGTTTTTTTGTTTTATCTATTAGAAGTGATCATAGAAAGGAATTTAAAAATTAGCACTTGAAAAATTTTGTAATGAACATAGTAAAAAGAAGAGATGAGCCATTAGATTCATGTTATATTTGATAAAGCTAATGATCTTCCATCAAGAAGAGAAACGGTTTATATCATGTAGATGAAATTGAAGCTCAAATCAAGGAGCTCATCTTGAAAGAGAAAGATGACTCAACGATACAAGCGATACATGAAGAAGAAATTCATATGATGAACCTCAAGGTAATGTTGAATTTGAAAGAGAATGGAGGTATATCCATAATCATCCTAAAGAGTTAATTTTAAGTGATCCATCATCTTATGATATTAGGACTAGATCATCATTTAGGAATGCATGTAATAATTTAACTTTTGTTCCTTATATAGAACCTAAATGCCATATGCATGATAATGGATACTAGTTAGTAGACCTCATGACCATCCAATTATTGGGAGTAAATGGATATTTAAAACTAATTGGATGGGCATGATAATTTCATTAGAAATAAAGCAAGAGTGGTAGTTATAGGATATAATTAGTAAAAGATATTGATTTTGATGAAATGCATGCTCCTGTAGCTAGACTAGAGGTTATTAGATCACTCCTTACATTTACATCTTATATGAACTTGAATTATGTCAAATGGATGATAAGAATCTTTTTTAATGATATATTACTGAATAAGTGTTTGTTGATCAACCATCCAATTTTAAAAATCTTGTGTCTCCAAACCATGCATTCAATTAAACAAAGCTTTATATGGTTTGAGACAAGTACACTGGACGTCGTATGATAGGCTTATTAAGTTCTTGATTAGCAATAAATTTATTAGTGAAAATGTTGATGAATCATTATGATAATATGTTGATAGTGCAAATTTATATAGATGACATTATATTCGGTAGTACTAATAATTCCTTGAGCCAAGATTTTGCTAAGCTCATACAGGGGGAGTTTGAGATGAGCATGATGGGTGAACTTAATTATATTCTTGGACTTCAAATCAAGCAATCAAAGAAGGAAATCTTCATAAGCCAATTCATGTACATCAAGAAAATATTAAAGAAATTTGGCATGAAGAAATCCAAATGTATCGGTACTTCTACAAGCTCATCATGTAGATTAGATTCTAATGATACTGATGAAAATGTTGATTGGAAACTTTAAAGAAGTATGATTGGTATCAATTTGATTTGTATACCCCTAACTTAACATAATTCTATTGTGAGTCTTGGATCAATAAATGCCTACTTTATCAGTGGTATCATTTCTTGATCATGTCTTATAATAAATTGTTTATGTGTAAAATAAAAAAGACTTGATAGAAATGATGCAAAATATCGTATGAAATATTTATTTGATATGTGGTGATTGCTATAGAATGTCTATGTATTGAGATTAGCATGATACATTTATAAAATACTTGAATTTTTTGATATTGGTATCATCTCTTGCATAAAATTTTTATTGCCTATAGATCAAATTTGAAATATTTAGGAGAGAAGAATATAAGCATATTTAAAATCAAACATTTTTTTTGTAGTAATGTAAATATTGTATCAACATGTTTTTAAATTAGTGAGGGGGAGAAGAAACTTGTTTGAATAATTGAATATTTAATGCATTAAATACTGTGATGTATTGAGCAATAAATGTCTTATTATAATAATATTTTAATGTATGAAAGTAGTATCAACTCTTATATAATGCAATAATCTGAATATATTTTCTTATTGATATTAAACTATAGAACATGCTGCCTTATTCTGATATAAAAAATGATATCTTGATCCTAAATTCAAATTTTTTAATTAGTAAATGAATTATGAACGATGATTGTTATTGAATGATTGATCTTTTTATGCCTTATTTATGCTACTTCTTGTTATACTATTGAAGAAAAGAAAAATAGAAAAATTATGCATATTCTTTCATCTCTTTTTAATTGATGACAAAAAGAAGGAAAGAATAGCATACATTCCAATCATGAAAGAGAGAATAGCATATATTTCAATCATGGGAGAGAATAGCATATATTCTATCATGAGAAAAAAATGCATACATTATGGTATTTAAAACAACATATATTCAAAACCAAAGGAAAGTTATACATTGTATCTTTTGAATAGCATATTTTATGTGTTCTTGAAATTTATAGTTTTGGTACGATATGCTAAATTTTAGCACGCCCCATCTTATACTTTAAGTTATCAAGGAATATCATGATTGAAATTTCTTATCTTTTGTTATATTTAATGGTTTTATCATCATCAAAAAGGGGGAGATTGTTGACCTCATATTGATTTTGATGATTACAAAATAATTAAGTATGGTACTAATGATCTTATGGTTGAGTTAAATAAATTTCAGGTAAATCATCAAGAAGATGGTGTTACTTCAAATTAAGGTAAACTACAAATCAAAATGAAAGGCAACACAGGTAAAGTAACATTATTGTGAATGTGTTTACATGTCAGAATGATTTCAAAAAGGAATTTGTGATGCAAAATAAATTTCTCAAAGAACTTAGATTTCATGATCACTAATGGTTTCTTACGTATTTTGTATACACTTATTGTTTGAATAGCTTACATGCTAAAATGAATTTTAAGTTTAATTATATTTGCATTGTCTTGAACTGGATTTAATTATTTTACAAATCATTCTTACAAACTCAGCAACCAAATCCTTTTGCAATGTTCTTATTTAACTTATACGTATCTTGAATATTTTTCTAAAGTTGAGTGAGTGCCAAAATAATTTTTGAGTATTTATTGGACGACTGGATTCTTGTTATTGGCCAACCAAATTTTTGTTGCACTCTGTCTTGCTTCTGAAACGTTGTTTCAATATTTATTGGATGATCGATTTTTGTCATCGCCTGACTAGACTTTTGAAGGTCTCTGTCTACATTTCTGAGACTTCATGATGAGAAAAGTTGGATGAACAACTTTCTCCATCTGCCGACCAAAATTTTGATGGGCTTTGTTTCCATTTCTAAGACTTCTTAATGAGAAAAGTTGGATGCCCAACATTCCCCATCAGTCGATCGAATTTTTCAAAGCTTATATCTCCGTTTTCTGAGATTTCTTGGAGAGAAAAGTTGGATGGCCAACTTTTCTCATCGATCGGATTTTTGAAAGCCTTTGTTTTCGTTTCTGATTCATTTTATTGGAAGACTAATTTTGGGCATTGGGCAGCTAACTTTTTAATGGTGCTTTTTATTGGATGTCCAACGTCCAATTTCGGTCGATCAAAATTTCCATGCTTTCTGTCTTTCCCCTAAGATCTTTTCGTGAAGAAAATTGAAAGACCGATTGGGAGCCTAAAGCTTTGTGTTGAATGACCAACTCCTTGCTTTGGGTGTTAGATTTTCGATGGCTCTTAGGTTTGTTACAATTCTTGGCTTTAAATCTGAAATTAGCCAATCGATTGGATGACCAATTTGTTATGAAAAATCCTACAACGACTATTTCTCAATGGCTAAATTTATTCTATTTCTGTTTTCTTGTTTCACAATGACTATATATTTTAGTGTGTATAAATAGCCCATTTGCATAGTGATTTAGAAGAGAGAAAAATTGTGAGAAAAAAAGCAAGAAAAATAATTTTATTTGTGAAATAAATAGTTGGAGAGCTATATTGAAAATCCTAAAAGCTACTTGAAGATTATTCATTCTCTCATCCTTGGCGTGGTGTGAAAAGCTTCAATCAGTCTTGAAGAGCATTCAAGCTTCATCAAAAGGCTTCATTCGATTCATTGCTCCGGCGTGCTCAAAGGAAGAAGCCATGTTGAGAAGTGTTCTTCAAAATTTGTAAAGTATATTTTTAAATATCTACTCATTTTTAGGAGCTTATTGTATAAACTTGATATTCTTGTACTTTGAGATTGTGTTTCACAGTTGTGAAACTTGTAAGGGTAGAGGTCTACCCTTGTATGATTGTGTAAGGTCTCCTTGTACCTGTAAACAAGAAGACTAGCCTGAAAGGCTAGTGTGTAAGGTTCCCTTGTACCCATAAATAAGAAGACTAGTCCGAAAGGCTAGTGTGTAAGGCTCGCTTATGCTCGTAAACAAGTTTGTTAGCCAGGTCGGTTAGTGGTGTTAATGGAATTTTTAAGGAATTCTTGGAGAGTGGATGTAGGTGCAGGGTTGGCACCGAACCACTATAAATCTCTTCTGTTTGGTTGTGCTATTTGTTGTGTTGCTTACATATTATCTACACGACATTACACTTAATTTATTTGTTAAAAATATTTAAGTGCACATATTTTTTAGTCTATTATTTTTCAAAAGAATCCAATTCATCCCCCCTCTCTTGGGTTGCTATATCTGGGCAACACATTTCTTAGGTACCCCTCTAGTTAGGACAAATCTCTATAGTCAGGACAAATTAAGGTTAACTTTGATGGCTTAGTTTACCCTTAAACTTTTGGAGTGAGAGCAATGATAAGAGACTATGAGGAGTACATCATCTTTGCTTTAGTATTACCTTTATCAACCTCTTTAGTTCCTTTTGCAGAGTTGATAGAGGTCTGGTGAGTTTGAAAGCAGTTAGTATTGAATCAAAATTTTAGAATCACTTTGAAGGACAATTCATTCACCGTTGTAGTATGTGTTAATGGTTAATTAGAATGTGAACACCCTTTCCTAAGAGAAATCCAGTTAATCATCTCTTCAAACTAAAAAATTGATCAATGCTCACATATTTATGGTATAACAAACCAGGTAGCTAATTTCTTAGCAAATTAGGCAGTATCAAAAAGAAAAAAAGATTTGCTTGATGGAATTCTTTCTTCCATAGTTTGCATAGGTTGCCTCTATTGATGCACAAGGTATTAACTTTGTGAGGTTTTAGGCCTACTTCTTTTTTATGTAAAAAAGGGCCTTATACTTAATACTTTATTCCATATCGTTTTCTTTCTCAACAGGCACTCTCTCTTTAAAAGATAAAAAAAACTCTTTGCTTTAGTGCCACAACACTTGAGCTTTCTCTTTAGTATGATCCTTAGTCTTCATGATCACATGCAAAGAGGTCTAGGAAGGACCTAATTATATATTAGTATATCTAAGATTGAGATATTCCAACATTACAAGTTGATGTTGTTTAAAGAGAGTTGCTTTTTTTTAAAAATCTTAAATAGCAACAATTAATTGATCAATCATAAAAATATGTACTACAAATTGGACTTAATTATAGCTCAATCATTATAACAAAAAAAGTTATTTGTGGTGGTTATTAGTGTTGCCAATATCTTGAAAAATGTGCAAAATACTTTTATCAGCACTTTTATGACATTTTTTATGTACCACTTTAAGTTGGTATTGCCATTTAATTACTAGTATTTTGAAATAAATGCCAATAGCTTTTATAATTAGTTATCGACATTTATTAGAACTATTACATATTAAAGTTTAAAAAATAAAAAAATATATTTTTTATGCATCACAGGAGGATTGAATCATATCTTCTTATATAAGAGGAACTGCTCTACTATCGTAACACTATCAAACTTTATATATTTATATAAATTTTATGTTTCACTTGAAAATCAAACTCTTATCTTTTAATTTAAATAAAAATCATTCTGCTATCATAGAACCATCAAATTTTATCAAAATAATAAATTTCATTATTTTCAATCTTATTCAATTTAGAAAATATACCCATTGTTACGATATTTCATATTTTAATAATTATTTTTTATCAAAATGATCCTTTCTCTTCAAAATAAATAACTTCATTTGATTCTCTATAAAATTTTTGAAACCATTTTATTTAAATATTTTAAAATATTGATAGCTTTGATATATTCTTATATTTGTATATAAATATAATTTTTTCTTAAAGTTATTAAATAAATAATTTTATTCATGTTGCAATTAGAGCAAAGTGATATTTAATATACAAATTTAAATAATATATGATTTTTAATATATACCTAATGCAAACTCTCTAGTTGGATTAATAATTGAGAAATTAGACTAAATTAATAAGAAAAGAAGATGAGTTATAAGGTAACAATGAATAATTTATCATAAATATCTGGCAAAGTGTTTTTTATAGTTTTTAAAAATATGATTAAATTAATGGCATTATTTTTTATATTTTTTGTAATTTATCATAAGTATAGAAAAAAATGATAGTCAAACAACACTGCAGTTCTATGATTCAAAAGTTTATCATTAATGTAGGTAAAATAATATTTCTCGGCATGTCTACATTATCACTAAAATAATTTCATAAAATATGAATATTGTAGTATTATTTAGAATAAAAGGCTATTTATTTTATAACATTTTTTATTAGTTAAATGCATTTCAGCTTAAATGCCGCAAAGAAAGGTAAATTTAGTCTTATAAGTAGCAAATGCCATAATAATTATATAGCTAATATCTATTTTTGTTGTAATGCATATTAATTAGGGGTGAGTTGGGTTACATCCAAGTTCTACTAAATCCAAACTTGTAATTTATTAAGGCTCCAGGCCTAACTTTTATTTCAAATGTATTCTAATAAAGAGTCGATTTAGATCCAAATATGGGTAATAAATATATATATATATATATATATATATATATATATATATATATATGTACCTTCTGAAGGTCAGGTGCTAGTGCCTATTGAGTATAAAGCTCCTCATTTTTTTTTTTTTATATAGACGGATGATCATACCAATGTAGGGTGAGTTAAGCCCGAAATATCAGAATACAAATTTTGGGTAAGAACAAGAGGGCAAGGGTCGCTCTTCTTCCAACACCAAAAATCAGAGTGATAGGCCATCCTGGCGGCAATCCAATCAGCCGCTGAATTGGCTTCGCAATAGATGTATCAAATCAGAGTGATAGGCCATCCTGGCGGCAATCCAATCAGCCGCTGAATTGGCTTCGCAATAGATGTATCAAATCTGGACGCTGTAAACTTTCTGAAGTATAGCTCGAATATTGTAAATCAAGGGAATGATAGGCAAGTGGTTGTTGGAATCTTAACGAAGCCAACGGATAACAGTAATAGAGTCCCCCTCAATAATGAGGCTGTGGGCGTCCAGGCTATGAATGGCATAAAAAATTTCAGCCCAAGCAGCATACAGCTCAGAAAGAGGCACGAGGAGTCTAAAAGGCTGAATCCTTCAGTCACCAACATCGCACCATCCAACGCACGAATCATAAAAGCCAATCCAGCACATCTACCTCGAACACTCCCATCAAAGTTGATTTTGACAAACCCTAGATGTGGGGGCTCCCAAAAGAAGAGAGAGTTGAGCATGCTAAACAATCCAAGCTTCAAGAGATTTATAAATATTGGATATATTCTACAAAAGTTATCATGAATAATAAGCAATGTTCTAAAGTATCATTATTGTTTTTTTTTTTAAATTGAAGCATATTAAAATAAAACTAGTATTATAATTGTATGTATAGTGTGTGAGTGCATGTGCGTATGTATTGGGTTGTTGTATATATGCATGTATGCATTTGTGTGTGTGTGTCTATATATATATATATATATATATATATCAAATAATTATTTAGATTTGGCTGGGTCAGCCGTAAAATTCTTACACTGATCGATGCCTAACTTCCCAAAGGATTTATGCAATTGAGTTTGCATTGAGTTGGGTTCATCAAGTCAAGTCAGGTAACATGTTTGCAAGTTGAAGTGACAAACGTACTGATCACTATGCTAAGACATTGCGGCAATACTAGCAAAGTAATTTAATAGTAGAAACTACATGCATTGTTTTAATGGTAGAAACTGATTGATCAATTATGCAAATATGTAATTCCGATTATCCTCTTCGCCATCGCAGCAGTCGTGTAACCGTAACCAAATTCAATTGTTCAAACACAAGCGCTAGCATCCAAAATAAAGAGGAATCCAAAAGGAATGACACGAGTCCATGATAATTTCAGCTGGACCCCTTCTTCTAGAGGGACTTCAGAAGGTCCACACGATGCCACCGGGTTAATTAAGGACCAACAACAACTATCCATGTCGTTTTTCTAAGAGATCTTCTACAGAAATCTGGAGAGTGCTATCGTCCATGACCTGGTCCCTTTCATGGCTTATGGAGACTCCAAATTATATTAGAAAAGAAATAGTCATGTATCTCAACTCGATCAGAGATTTGCTACAAAATATTATTCTGGTCGTTCTTAGAGACTATCTAATATCTAACTTTTTTCAAAGATTTTACATCAAATTGAAAAGAAGTCCCAAGAATTATTGCATGCAAACACTTGTGACATTTTTGGTTTCTTTCGATTAGGAAGTTGGATTGAGTTAATTAGATGCGACACTAAGCCTGATTTCTTTTTCGTCTTGGTTGCCCGCAATGAGCTTGATTTTCTTGTAGTCTTGGTTGTCTTGATTTGGTCTTGCTCCTACCATCAGGAATAGCTGCACTAGCTCAATAATTGATTTGAATGACCAAAGGATGACGACCGATTGAAAGATGGGTATCAGGCGTCTAACTCTATGATGAGATTAGCTACTCCATCAAAAGCATTAATTTCTTGAGAGCCGCCCTGAGTGTATTGGTCTTGTATAACAATATTACGGGTGCTTGGTATTACACCATATTAAGACATCAAAAAAATTGTAAAACATGGGAAACCAGTATTCTCAACTGATGAGAGACGAATTAATTTATGTTTCAGTTGGATGTTTTAAGATGTCTTGCGCATGCAATAAACTTGTCCCAATTTCATATCATCATTGTTGCCACCGGGATCCGTCCTCCGACTCGGGCGCGGTCGATCTCCAGAAAGAGGGGGGCGGACCTGCACAAGAAGTCCATATGCGGGAGGCGCTGGGGGTGGCCCTCCGTGGAAGACCCTCCGACGCTCAAATCAGTGGAAAGAAATCGGCGATCAACCAGACAATGGGAGGTGGATCTCTCCGGGAAGCCTCTCCAGGGGCGGCCAATCGGAAGCTCCAGAGGGCAGGAGCACCGACGAGCTACCGGAGAGAGAGAACAGTGGGAGTGCGCATGTAAAAAGGTGCGTTAGCGCCAGGAGATGCGTACCTAAGGGAATCTGGGAGTGTCCAATTTATAGACTATCACCTGGACCTTGAGCGTCTTCTGGAAAGTTCAGAGGTTGTTAGGATACGGAGGTGGATAGAGTCAGGCCGCTGTGGGGCCATGGAATCCGTACCCTGTTTGTTAGGGGATCGACGGCTGGGAGAGCACCTTGATATTTCGAGAGCTGGTCGAGTAGACCTAGGGCGGTTACGATAGGTTTTAGGCCACGCCTCGACATGATTCCTTGTCTAGGGTGTTGTTTTGGTAAGTCTGGGCTCTCCCGCGTCAGGTTCCGCGGAGGTAGGCATTAGGGTGTGGATCGCTTGGTGAAGTCGGGCCGTGGAGACTCGGGGGGAAGCGAGCCACGGAAGAGCCGAGCGATGGGAGCCCGGGAGGAGCCTAGCCATGGAAGCCCGGAAGGGCCGAGCTACGGAAGCCCGGGAAGGCCGAGCTAGGGAAGCCCGGAGAGGCCGAGCTACGGAAGCCCGGGAAGGCCGAGCTAGGGAAGCCCGGAGAGGTAGAGCTACGGAAGCCCGGAGAGGCCGAGCTACGGAAGCCCAGAGAGGCCGAGCTACGGAAGCCCGGAGAGGCCGAGCTATGGAATAGGTCGATCTTAGCCGCCTCGCACGAATATTGATGCAATAATGATTTTACCCCCCAACACATGCCCTCCACTCCCTAGTTCGAAGCGTAGGTTCGGGCATAGGGAGTACAAGTCCAAATGGCATGGAGCCCGAGAGGAGCTGAGCCATGGAAGCCTAGAAGGACCGAGCTACGGAAGCCCGAAGAGGCCGAGCTACGGAATAGGTCGATCTTAGCTGCCTCACACGAATATTGATGCAATGACGATTTTACCCCCCAACACATGCCCTCCACTCCCTAGTTCGAAGCGTAGGTTCGGGCATAGGGAGTACAAGTCCAAATGGCATGTCCCGGATGGGACGTCTTGGTTTAGACAGCTCGTGCAATGATGCCCTAATTAATGCGACAGGGCCATACTGCCTTCGGGGCTAAGGCTCCTCCGCGAGTGATGGTTGGGATTACGCCACGTCGTGAATCCCGATCGATCGGGCGTTTGTCGAGGCGATTTCGGACGCCTCGGGTGAGATGCCCTATCTCCTCAAGGCGGCTTCCTTAGTGGGGAAGCAAGGCGATGGACGTACTATATATATGTGCACGTTCGCAGCATCCTCTCATCTTGTTTTTGAAAAGTTTCGGCCTTTCATCCTCTTCGACGCTCATCGTTTTCGCTTGGTATTTCTTTCAACCGAGATGGCGATGAGCTCCGACGACGTGGTCTCAGAAATCGTTGCCGAGGATTTGGGGAGGATTCACCAGTGTATGGCATGCCCTTGGATGTCGTTCTGCGGGCACCGAAACTCGGAGATAGAGTTACTCGGGATTTAGAGTCTGGGGTTTTTGTCTATGAAGATAGTTTGAAGGCGGGTCTCCGTTTTCCTCTCCACCCCTTGGTGAAGGAAATCATGACCCACTATAATATCTGCCCGTCAATGGTGGCTCCAAACAGCTGGCGGAGCATCGTCGGATTCATCTCGATGTGCCACCAGATTCAAATCATCGCTACTCTCCCCCTTTTCCGCACCTGCTACCACTTGATTCCTGGGAGGAAATCAGAGTGGCCCTACATCGGACCCCGGAGATCTTTCAACGTCATTGCGGATAAGCCATCTTCCATCAAGGGGTGGAAGAGTCGGTTCGTTATCACAGAGGGGAATATCGGTTCCGGCTTCCTTCGGAGATGGGGGGATTTCGTGAGGGATGCGGAGACGCATCCGGTTTTGTCGCGCAGGAGGAGAGGGACTTGGACGTCCTTCATAATGGACAGGTGTTTTCGGCCAACGACTTGCTATCGGAGGGGGCCCTCTTCGCAGCCGGGCTCAGCCCTCTGGACCCGCAAGGTGAGTCCCCTCTTTTAAATTTTTCGCTGTGCATTTTCTCGATGAATGTGCTTGGATCTGATCGTGTATGTTTTGTTCCTTCAGCCCAGAGGTCGGCTTTGATGAGCCTCTCCAAGAGGAAGAGAGGAAAGCGCTCTGGGGAGAGCAGTGGCGCGGATAGTGGCAGGCCCGAGGAAAGGGCTCACATCTCCGCAGGAAGCCCGCCAGGCGCCGGTGCAGTCACGACAGAAGCGCCGGGGGCGAAGGAGGATCCGGGAGAGCGGTTGTGGCCCCCGGCCCTCTCGTGTTAGAGATATCGGATAGTTCGGACGAGGCCCCGTTGACCCGTCCGACCGCGTCCCCCCTGAAAGAGGAACCAGCAATGGATTTGGGGGAGGCGGTTGTTGCTGAGGAGACTGCCATCCCCGCGGGATCGGCACCGGCTCCAACAGGAGAGGGAGATGGGGCAGCTGCAGCCGAGGAGGTTCAGGGAGAGCCCTCTCTTGGTCTCTCTGCAGGGGAGTTCGGTAGTAGTGAGGCAGGTCAGATCGAGGCTTCGGGGAGATGCAAGTGGTAGGATGGGCCGAGACCCTGGGGGGCCCAGTGGCGGAGACACAGATGGTGGTAACCGGGAAAGGTGCATCGAAGGAGGGGACGCAGCAAGGTGGGAGCCCCGCATTGGGAGCTCCTTCGAAAAAGGTTTTGGGGAGGCTAGCGCTTGGGCTAGCCGAATTATCCGAAGAAGTCCAAGCCAGGGCCTTGACAGAGGAGGCTGGGAAATTGGGGGCCTCTCAGGCGGAGGTTGCCCAGGTCGGTCCCTCAGGCGGGGACGGTCAGCCCAGCAGTTCGAGCGCTGGCGTTGAGGAGGCATTTTCTGCCTTAATGAGGTCGGCCTTGTATCCGGGTGCGGATCCTTCGGCGGACAAGTTCGCGGACTTGGAGCTGGTCGATGCCGCATTCGGTCAGCAAGGCATGGCCGAGAGTATCCATCTCCTTCCCGACATCGATAATACGACCCTGATGAGGATGACTCGGGCCTATGCCTCGCGGGTAAGTTGCTTCTCTCGTGCGGTAGATGTTTCCCGATTGACCCCATCGTGGGTTTTTACTCATCTTTTGTCTCGCAGAGCGTTTTGCTTTCTCGGGCGATATGCTGGCGCTTGAGTTTGGCGACAGGGGCCAGCATTCAGGCCAGGCGGGACAATGACGAGCTCCAATCACGACTAAAAGTGTCTGAGAAGTTCGAAGAGCTTATGGATATGACTGATAGGAGCTTGAAGGGAATAAGGGCGGCACACCAGGTCGCTCTGGCCGAGGTATCCAAGCAGAAGCGCAGGGTGGAGGAGTTGCAGGAACTCCTAGCGAGGAATGACAACGCATGCTTGGAGCTGGCCAGAATCGAGTCAAAACATTCTGCGGAGGTGAAGGCGATGCGGAGAGAACATAGCGAGAGTATGGGTCGGCTGGGGAAGGAAGCTGCCGACGAGAGAAAGCGTTTGACTAGGATGCTTGGCGAGGTGGAGGAGCGACTGAAGCGCCGCGACAGCGAAATTGCCCATCTGAGGGAGGGCGCTAAATGGCAACAAGGGGTGATAGCTCGGGTGAACAACGAGCTATCCCACGCCCGGGAGGATGCTGAAGCCAAACAGTTGAGGATCAATAATCTGCAGGAGAGAGTCGAGCTGGTTGGGGCCGACAGAACAAGAGCCAGGAGTGAGGCTGAGGAGTCGGCCAAGAGGTTGGCCAGACGAGAGGAGGAGGTACGATCTCATTCTCCCCCCTTTTTTAGCTTTTTTCTACCGGTGACGTCGACTTACTTTGGCTTTTTCAGATGGCGGAGTTGGGGTTGGAGGTTCGGGCTCTTCAAGGCGAGCTTGTGTCCAGCCGCAACAAGAGCTCAGAATTTGAGACATGGGCCGACGAGTTCGAGGAGCAAAATATTATTCTGCGGGCCCAAGTCGCGGAGGCTGAGAAACAGGCTGCTGAGGCCAACACGCAGCTCGCCATACTCAAAGGGAGGCAGGATGCTATCAGTGTTGGAGCCTTCCAACTTGGGCAGCAGGAATGCAAAGAGAAGATATCCAGCGAGCATTCGGAATGGGATCTCTCTTTCCTGGATGCTGAAACTCCCGATGAGGGTGAGTCCGAGGGGGAAGAAGAGGACGAATATGTCGATGTCTCAGACACTGACCCTGGTGTTGTCCTGGGTTCCAGCGAAGCCGCAATTTCTGGGGGACGGTCGCAAACATCCACTGAGGGGGCAAAAGCATTAGAGAAGGGTGAGTCTAGTCACGCTTCTGTAGATGTAACCGAAAGCTCGGCCAGAACCGATGTGGTTCCTGGCCCTTAGGGGCTACTCCTGTATTCTGTTTTTCAAGAGTCTGTTCGGTGTCTCTTAATAAGAGAATCTTCTATTTCTGCTTAAGTACCTTTCTTGCGTGGGATCGTTGTCGTCCAGTCTTGCCTCGATCGCGGGCGACTTATGGCTCGCTGATACTCTTAGGTTATCCTTATTTCAGGATTGAAGGAAACGTACTGGCTAGGGCCGATGGGCGAAGTAGGTCGGCTGGGGCCGACGAAGAAGATAGGTCGGCTGGGGCGATAAGCAAAGTAGGTCGGCTGGGGCCGACAGACAAAATAGGTCGGCTGGGACCGATAAGCAAAGTAGGTCGGCTGGGGCCGACAGAAAATAGGTCGGCTGGGACCGATAGACAAAATAGGTCGGCTGGGGCCGACAAGCAAAGTAGGTCTTCGCGCTTTTGCTATTCTTCCAATGCCCTGCTGTCCCGCAGGTGATTCGGTTTTTATTTCACTAGAATTGATGATACGGCACAGTGGGGGCATAAAGCTGCATCAGAGCTTTCCGGAAGGTGCTCTTTTCCCATGCAGATCATTTTGTCGTGCACGCAATCGTTTACCATTGGAGGACGTCACTTTTAAAGGACGATATTCTAGCCCGCCAGTTTTCGAGGTGTTGGCTGGCGATCTCCCGCATTAAATGACCGTGACTTGGGATCAGGAGGAGATCTCCGTATACGTCACGACTCAGGCGGTGGGCTTGGCGCGTAGTAGGGCGCCGCGTCTATCCTGAGGAGCCACGTGGTGGCATGGGCCAGATTTTTGAATCTCAGGACTTTCAGCTTTTCTTGGCTCATTTCTGCATATAAAAAGGGGGAAAGAGGGGTCACGCTTGGTTATCCCCAAAGTGTCTTTTCCATCAGAGCTTCCATTATGCTCATTTCTCTACTGTTACGAGTGGAGGACCGAGCTTTCCTCTCATAGGCTCCTTGCCATCGGATAGCTGGGGCGACCGGGAGCTGTCGAAGAATGGCTCACCCTTAGGGGATGAGTCCCGGAGATCACATGGAGAGCGCACATGGGGGCGCAGAGATCACACGGGGAGCACACATATACTCTTTCCGTGTGACCTTTGTGGCCTGTTACGGGGGGCTTACGGTAGGAAGTGTATCGACACCCCCGTAGCACGCACAGATTCTCTCTCCTTCGCTGGCCTGGATTCCCACCCCTTCTCTGAGGGGAATCCTTACCACGGGACAAAGAAAATGGGAGCAACCGGGGTCCGATGATCCCCGAGCCTCTCGGTCGGGCAGCGGCCTGCGATCCAGCACCCCTCCTAGGGGAGCGGGCTAGTTCATCCGAATCCTCAGAATCAGCATCCAGGGCCGTGCCACCTTTTGAATCTCTTCATTCGGCGGGAGCCGTGGAGGGTCAGCTTTATCGACCGTCCAGGCGGGCTGACCGTTTCGTGGTTTGCCTGATTTGTCGATCCGGACGTCGGAACATCACAGTTGCCTAGGTCTGCTTTGGAGCAGTTGCCCGAGTTTTGTATTTGCCTTTATTTTATGCATTTCAATGCTCTTGTAACGCCTGTGAGGCATTTGTAACCGATCTTGATTGACAATAAAGAGAGTTATGTTCTATTTTTCAATCTCTATCTTTTTGTGCCGAGCTTGTTGTCATTGTTGTGTGTGGGGTGCAAAGGTGTTCCGCTTGTCCTTAGACGAGGATCCCACGCCGTCCGAACCAATCGAGGTTCGCGCGCGGCGGTTCAGAGACCATTCGGCGAAACATGCTCCTTACTCTGGTCAGAAGCCTGATATTTTTGTGCTTCGCTTTTACCGGAGCTCGGTTTATCGTGGGTCAGCTTTGGCCGAAGTTCAGGGAATCCGTACTTTTTCCCTTCATGGTTCAGGGAACCTATCACTCGGGCCAGCCGAGTTTTGGAGATATTTGACTTGGCCCTGCCAAGGTTCGGAGATTCAGTCGCTCGGCCCAGCCGAGGTTCGGAGATAATTGACTTGGCCCTGCCAAGGTTCGGAGATTCAGTCACTCGGCCCAGCCGAGGTTCGGAGATAATTGACTTGGCCCTGGCAAGGTTCAGAGATTTATTCACTCGGCCCCGCCGAGGTTCGGAGATAATTGACTTGGCCCTGCCAAGGTTTGGAGATTCGGGCTCAAGGGAGCGACTCAGTTGTGAATGTGGGCCACAACGTCAGGCCCACACGGCGCTTGGTAAGGGGCGCCAGGGCGGAACGAGCGGTATATCATCACACTTTTTTATTGGTGTCGCTACTCTTCCCGAGGGGATAGGTTATTGGCCGAATGCCGGACTTCCGCGTTTCCCGAAGAAGAGGCCAGCATTAAGAGGCTCGGGGAAGCGCCGAATGCATTTATTGCGAGGGCCGACAGATCGGAAAATGTTCTGCTTGGGGAATTCCCGAACAACCTGCTCGCGCTTACCGATCTCGCTTGGGATGGGGCGCGACGCTTTGGATTTCGCAGGCACTGAAATGGCGACACGTGGCAAGTTCTTATGGGTCGGTGGTTACGGCGCGACCGATAGAGATACCTGCTTGGCGAGTATAAATATGACCGAGGGGCATCGGTTTTGGCCATCCCTCGGTTTAAGTTCCGAAAAAATGGCCTATCCAGGGCGATCATCAGGCGAGTTGCGTTCCTCGCTCGACAACCTGCTGCGTTCGGAGGGGAGGCATACCTCCGTCACTGTTGACGGACTGGGCCTAGCGTCGGCCCTTGCAAGTAATCAGCAGCTTGCGAGGATCGCCGAGGAGTACATGGACGTGACGGTCAAGGAGGCGGAGGCCCTACGCCGGGTGGTGGACCGGCAAAGGGAGGAGATCGCATCCCTTCGTCAGCAAGTGGCTGACCTGACGGAGCGCCTGGAGGAGCTGCTAGCCTCCGGGAGTGACTCCGGATTCTGATTTAGGGCCTCTCTTCCTGTTTTTGTTTTTTTACTGTCTTTTTGTAATCCTCTTTTTCTAAATGAAAAATGGATCTTGCTTTGGAAGTCCTCTTCTTCAAGAATTTATGGCCTTGATCCGTGTGATGAATTAGGGTGTTGGCGTGGCCCCATCGTTTTTGTGCGTTGATATAGACGCTTTGAACGCCGGGTTATAGGGGCGTCACCCAAAGGTTTTCAGTAGCAGAGGGGGATCTCCTAGCTCTGCTTGGGGCCTCTGGCCAATTATGCGGGGCTCAACGGCCTCTTAAAGGGGTTTGCCATTGGTGGCTTCTTTTTGTGCGTCGACGGTTTTGTTTAACGCGCTCGTTTTCAAACCGGACGAAGTCCTTCGGGGACTATTTGGAGGCTGCCCGGCTTTAGTCGGGGCCGGTGTACTTCGGTTTTTATCTGGGATTTTAGCCCGAATGATTTTTATCTGGCCCTGCCATGGCGCGGAGGATTCGTTGCTCGGCCCAGCCAAGGTTCGGAGAATATTTTACTTGGCCTTGCCAAGGTTCGGAGATTTTGTTGCTCGGCCCAGCCGAGGTTCGGAGAATATTTTACTTGGCCCTGCCAAGGTTCGGAGATTTTGTTGCTCGGCCCAGCCGAGGTTCGGAGAATATTTTACTTGGCCCTGCCAAGGTTCGGAGAATTTGTTGCTCGGCCCAGCCGAGGTTCGGAGAATATTTTACTTGGCCCTGCCAAGGTTCGGAGATTTTGTTGCTCGGCCCAGCCGAGGTTCGGAGAATATTTTACTTGGCCCTGCCAAGGTTCGGAGAATTTGTTGCTCGGCCCAGCCGAGGTTCGGAGAATATTTTACTTGGCCCTGCTAAGGTTCGGAGATTTTGTTGCTTGGCCCAGCCGAGGTTCGGAGAATATTTTACTTGGCCCTGCCAAGGTTCAAAGATTTTGTTGCTCGGCCCAGCCGAGGTTCGGAGAATATTTTACTTGGCCCTGCCAAGGTTCGGAGATTTTGTTGCTCGGCCCAGCCGAGGTTCGGAGAATATTTTACTTGGCCCTCCCAAGGTTCGGAGAATTAGTTGCTCGGCCCAACCGAGGTTCGGAGAATATTTTACTTGGCCCTGCCAAGGCTCGGAGAATTTGTTGCTCGGCCCAGCCGAGGTTCGGAGAATATTTTGCTTGGCCCTGCCAAGGTTCAGAGAATTTGTTGCTCGGCCCAGCCGAGGTTCGGAGAATATTTTACTTGGCCCTAACAAGGTTCGGAGAATTCCTGTCCAGACAAGGAACTCGGTCGTGCCGAGGATTGGTAAGCAGCATCTGTTTCTTTTGCAATTTTTGGTGATGCAGTGCATTATGATTTGCATTGAGGAAAATGTGCCGACAGGAAGATATAATGAGGCATATGAAAATAAATTTGAAGAGGACGTACCCTATTGATAATATTTTCGGAGATTGTCCCTGGTCCGATGATCTCCGCTACTTGGTATGGGCCTTCCCAGTTTGGCGCCAGCTTTCCTTGTTCCAGCGGCTTAGAAACAGAGGCCTTTCGGAGGACAAGGTCACCGGGCAGGAAGGCCTTCCCTTTGACTCTAGAAGCGTGGTAGCGGGCCACCCTTTGTTGATAAGCAGCCATCCTGATCCGGGCCTTCTCTCTGATTTCCTCTATCAGGTCGAGGTTGGTGCGGAGTTGTTCATTGCTAGCTTCCTCTGAGTAGCTTTCCACCCGCAATAATGGGAGGCCGACTTCCACAGGGATAACGGCCTCTGGTAGGTTGCCCCTGCATTCTTAAGACCAAAAGGCATAACATGGTAACAGTAAGTACCTCGGTCGGTTATGAAGGCGGTCTTTTCTTCATCTTCAGGGGCCATTCGGATCTGATTGTAGCCGGAATAGGCGTCCATGAACGACAGCATCTGGTGGCCTAAGGTGGCGTCCACGAACTGGTCGATCCGAGGGAGGGGGAAAACTATCCTTCGGGCAGGCCTTGTTGAGGTTGGTGAAGTCGATGCAGATTCTCCATTTGCCGTTCGACTTTTTTACCATGACGACATTTGACAGCCAGCTCGGGTAATTTACCTCTCGGACAAAATTGGCCTTGATGAGTTTGTCTACCTCTTCCTCGATGGCCTTTTGTCGCTCTGGGGCGAAGCTTCTCTTCTTCTGCTTAACCGGCCGGTGCATCTCGTCCACATTGAGATGATGGACGAGAACCTCGGGGCTGATCCCTGGCATATCGGAGGCGGACCAGGCGAAGATGTCAGCATTTCTTCGGAGGAAACCGATCAATCTGTGTCGAGGCTCTTCTTTGAGCAGCGACCCGATTTTGATGGCTCGATCGGGTCGGGCTTCGTGCAGCGGTACCTCCTCTAATTCCTCCGCCGGTTCTCCCCTTTGTTCGGCGAAGTTCTCGCGAGCATCTAGCCCATCAACCTCTGGCATTCCAGATTGTAGGCTTGTAACAAAGCACTGCTGAGCCATGGCCTGACTCCCTCGAACAACTCCAACTCCTCGCTCGGTGGGAAACTTCATGGATAGGTGCGGGATGGAGACAACTGCCTTGAGGGACATCAGACCAGGCCTGCCGAATATTGCATTGTAGGGAGATCTGAGGTCGGTCACTAGGAAGTCTGTCTGAACAATGGTCACAAGGGGCCAGGTTCCCGTGCGGACCGTCAGGGTGACAACCCGTTCCGGGACGACGACGTCGCCTGTGAATCCATCAAGTTGGAATCCACGACTCGATGATTTTTTATGAGCAATTTCATCCTGGCAAACACACCGAGGTACAAAACATTTACCGAACTTCCACTATCAACTAGGATTTGGCTTACATCATAGTTGTTCAAATTAAGGGATACAACTAGTGCGTCATCATGGGAGAGCTGTATCCCAAGAAAATTATCATCGGAGAAGGAGAGTTCGTCCGTCCGTGCCCTCTTTGGCATTGATCCATCACCGTCGCCTCTAGGGCTCGATCCGCCGGCCTCCTCAATCATGTTAATACGACCGATCACGGGCGAATTTGGTGGAGGAGGAGGTTGTTGAGGCTCGGGCCGGCGGTCACCTCCTTGTTGTTGTGGCTCGGGCGCCCTCCTAAACTGATCCAGTCGTCCCCGCCGAATCAGCCTCTCGATCTCATTCTTTAGCTGCCAGCATTCTTCAGTGTCATGACCGTGCTCCCTGTGGTAGCGGCAATACTTGGTGGGATCTCTTCAGGTCGGGTTCCCTCGGAGAGGCACTGGCCGGGGGAGCTGGTGCTCTATTTCCATAAGGATTTGCACTCGGGGCACAGTCAACGGAGTATAGCGATCAAATCGCCTAGGAGGACTCCGGGAGCGATTCCTTGGCGGCAGCGGAGGGACTCTCTGGCGGCGAGGTGGACTTGGCTGCCGGGCGGGATGGTGCCTGTCAGGGACTTTGGGCTCCTGCTTCTTTGCCTGCTCAGTGCGGGCAATTCTCCGCGATTCCTCGACCCTAGCGTACTTGTCCGCATGGGCCATCATATCAGAGAGACATGGGGGGTAGCTGACCTCCATAGCCAGGTAGAAGTCGCTCTCCTTTGAAACTCCCCCCGCCAAAGCAGACATGGCCACCTCATGATTAAGGTGGTCCACTTCCAACATGGCCTTATTGAAACGGCCAAGATAATTCCTCAAGGACTCCCCCTCTCTCTGCTTGACTTCGGAGAGGGAGTCAGATCTTCGTCGGTGGTGGCGGCTGCTGACGAACTAGCCAATGAAAAGGTGGCTAAGTTCGTCGAATGAATCAATGGAACCTGGCTTCAAAGCATTAAACCAGGTTCGGGCGGATCCTCTGAGGGTGGAGGGGAAGGCGCGACAGAGGACCACATCAGATGCTCCGTGGAACATCACAATCGACCGGAAGCTGCTGAGATGGTCATCCGGGTCGGTGGAGCCGTGGTAGGGTTCGATGGCCGGTAACTTGACGTGGGAGGGAATCACTTCCTCCATGATCCCCTTAGAGAAAGGGATGCCCTGTTCCGCCTTGGGCTGGGGCGGATGGGCCTTCTTAGCGGCGTCCAACTCCTGACGCATCTCCTGGATCTGTCGATGGATCTCTTCCTCACCGGTCAGAGGAGGAGCCGGGTGTGAGAATCGCAAGGATGGTGTCGAGTCATGGCGAGATGTCACCGGGGAGAGGGATCGGGCTCGCCGAGATCTAGGAGGATCTCTATCATCACCGCCTCGCGGGATTGGTTTGTCCCCTCTGGGCCGGTGCGGGGGATCCGCGGATTCATGCGAATCAGAGGAGGAGGTCACCGGTGAAGAAGAAATCGCCGCCTCCTTCCGAAGGTGTGAAGCAGGAGGAGGTGCAAGGCGCTCTTGAACTAGGTGAGTAAGGGCCTGGACTTGCTGGACTAGTGTAGCGAACTGGTCCTGGGTCACCGGGATAGCGGGCGGTGACGGGGTTTCGACCGGTGGAGGCTGCGGTGCTGTACCGCCAGTCGGATTAGGTCTCTGGAAGCGACCTGATCTTGGGCTTCAGAGGTTGCTCTCCTCCGGTTGGCCATTGAAGAGGTTCTTCTCCGAATTTAGATCCTTGTCTCCTTTCTTCAAGTTTTAATGGGACTTGAGGCCCTTCCTCTAGCGCCAATCTGTTGTCGCCGGGATCTGTCCTCCGACTCGGGCGCGGTCGATCTCCAGGAAGAGGGGGGCAGACCTGCACAAGAAGTCCACACGCGGGAGGCGCTGGGGGTGGCCCTCCGCGGAAGACCCTCCGACGCTCAAGTCAGTGAAGAAGAAATCGGCGATCAACCAGACAATGGGGAGGTGGATCTCTCCGGGAAGCCTCTCCAGGGGCAGCCAATCGGAAGCTCCAGAGGGCAGGAGCACCGACGAGCTGCCGGAGAGAGAGAGCAGTGGGAGTGCGCGTGTAAAAAGGTGCGTTAGCGCCAGGAGATGCGTACCTGAGGGAATCTGGGAGTGTCCAATTTATAGATAGTCACCTGGACCTTGAGCATCTTCTGGAAGGTTTAGAGGTTGTTAGGATACGGAGGTGGATAGAGTTAGGCCGTTGTGGGGCCATGGAATCCGTACCCTGTTTGTTAGGGGATCGACGGCTGGGAGAGCACCTTGATATTTCGAGAGCTAGTCGAGTAGACCTAGGGCGGTTACGATAGGTTTTAGGCCACGCCTCGACATGATTCCTTGTCTAGGGTGCTGTTTGGGTAAGTCTGGGCTCTCCCGCGTTAGGTTCCACGGAGGTAGGCATTAGGGTGTGGATCGCTTGGTGAAGCCGGGCCGTGGAGACTCGGGGGGAAGCGAGCCACGGAAGAGCCGAGCGATGGGAGCCCGGGAGGAGCCGAGCCATGGAAGCCCGGAAGGGCCGAGCTAGGGAAGCCCGGAGAGGCCGAGCTACGGAAGCCCGGGAAGGCCGAGCTAGGGAAGCCCGGAGAGGCCGAGCTACGGAAGCCCGGGAAGGCCGAGCTAGGGAAGCCCGGAGAGGTCGAGCTACGGAAGCCCGGGAAGGCCGAGCTACGGAAGCCCGGAGAGGCCGAGCTACGGAAGCCCGGAGAGGCCGAGCTACGGAATAGGTCGATCTTAGCCGCCTCGCACGAATATTGATGCAATGACGATTTTACCCCCAACAATCATATATATATATATATATATATATATATATATATATATATATATATAACAAATTTCAAATTAAAAACTAGGTCATTCCAAAATAAATTTTGCATAATTTAGTAATTATGATAAAATTAGACATGCAAAATTTTAAAATATAATAATATCTTATTCAAATTATTAAATCCAATTTTTTATTTAAATAATGGAATAAAATATTTACTAAATTCTAACATATTTAATAATTTTAAATAATTAATAAATTATTTTAATTATGATTAAAGCTATTCATCCTGATTAACTGATTAATTGGATTAAACTTGACCGTACAACTCACCTACAGTGATTAAGTCATATACAATATAAAAAATTCAGATATGGTCAAAGTTTGGGTGCCAAGGAATCAACCCCTATCCCAGATCAAAACCTACGCCCTTTAACTTGTCCAAATTAGATTCAGATCTCAGAGTTCGGGAAAACGAGCTTTCACCATGATTTCACTGCTTGAATGTGTCCCTTTGTCGTTTTAACTCGTGGGAAAAAGAGATTTCTCCCGCACTTCACCTCTTGCCACCGATTAAGACATGGGAAAATGGAGTCTGTCCCATGCGTCACCCATTGAACACTTAATTAGTCGATCCATTTTCGTCTCTCCTTACGGCTCTAGACCCCAGAACCGCTCAAAGTGTCACTATAAATAGAGTAAGAGAACACTCACCTCTCATCATCATACACCATGGAGTCCTTGCTTGCTCTCTTAGCTTTCTCATGTCTCCTCTTAATCCCAATAGCTGTATTCTTGTATGCCATGGCCACTCGAGCGAGCCCAAGGCTCCCTCCTGGCCCGGTGAGGATCCCTATCATTGGGAATCTTCATCAACTGGGTGAGAATCCACACCGCTCGCTCCGCCTTCTCTCAGAGAAGTATGGCTCCTTCATGAGCTTGAAGCTTGGTTGCATACCAACCATCATCGTATCCTCCTCGGAGTTGGCCTGCGAGATTCTAAAGACCAACGATCTCATCTTTTGCACCAGGCCTCCCCTCGTCGCCTTCAAGCGATATTCTATTGGGGGAATGGACATAGCCTTGTCGCCTTACAACGAGCAGTGGAACAACTGAGAAGGATCAGCATGTTAGAAGTCTTTAGTGCAAAAAGGGTCGAAGCCTTTCAGTCCATAAGGCAGGAAGAAGTGAACACCCTCGTAAAAACTCTCTTGAAGCAATCCCCGAGCGGCCCTGTGAATCTTAGCGAGATGTCTTTCTGCCTCTTTAATAATATAACGACTCGAGAAATCTTCGGCAGGAGGATTTCGAGTGATGGTGAGTGCACGAGAAGCAAATACCATAGTCTCGTAAAAGAGATGATGTCTTTGCTGGGTGGGTTTATTTTAGGGGACTTCTTTCCCTCGGAGTGGTTTAGACGTGCTCACCGGCACGAGAGCGAGGCTCGAGAGGACCTTCCATGGCATGGATGAACTTCTTGAGGAGGAGATCGAAAAGCACTTGAATGGCGGAGGAAGCTGTGATGACGTCATTGGTGTTCTCCTTGGGCTACAGGAGGACCCAAGCCTTGGATTCCCCCTCACCCGGGATCATATTAAAGGCATTGTCATGGTTAGTATTTTTACCTCACTTGTTTCCTTTATTCCTAGACCACAGAGAGTATATCATGCTTTCTCGCTTTGGTTTTAGAAACCTGAAAGTGCACAAAAATTTTACGATTCCGTTATCATATTCTTTGAGGCATGTATGCGTGCACACTAACAGAGAGATCAATATTGTTTTGCATGGAAAAATAAATAAATATAAAACCGATAACGTTGGCTGGAAAGCAGCTTTGTGAGCAGCGTAGGAAACGGGTCCAAACGTAGGGGAGGCAGAGTCCACGTCCAGAAAATTAAATATCGGGCACCAAACCTTGTCCTTTCTTGATTACCATATATTAATAGTTAGGGCAACAACAGCAATATTAATGAAGTCATATATTAATTATAATTATAGCAATTAATCATGCATATAGCGTTGATCACTAGATATATTTTTTGGTTCCAGAGCTGGTATAACACTAGACCATAAAATGAAATTAAATGAGCATCAAAGTTACTTCCCTT
Organism: Calamus simplicifolius; assembly: GCA_900491605.1. Taxonomy (NCBI): domain Eukaryota; kingdom Viridiplantae; phylum Streptophyta; class Magnoliopsida; order Arecales; family Arecaceae; genus Calamus; species Calamus simplicifolius. The sequence continues at coordinate 80,326 of UESW01002108.1, read as the reverse complement.
TGAAAAAAGGAATGTTTAATCTAAGTCGATCCAAAAAGCGTTCATCCAAGAGTTGTCCGCCTTGGATGTGGAGTTATACGTATATGCAATTAGTTGCCCAACAAACCGAATCCAATAGTCTCACCAAATCATGTTACACAAGAGCGCAAGATAGACGCAATTTTTATGAGGATATTGAATTCAATCCACACTTAAGCGTGATGCACAATAGCTGCTTTCAAGTACACGCTCCTATAAAGTAATTTAAACCGCAGCATCCCTAACGCAAGGTCAGGATACACTCACGTGGCATCGAATCCCATATTTAATAGTTCTTTTTGTTCTTGATCCACACAAATCTCACAGCAACTCTTGTTTATTTTTATTTTTATTTTTTACTTTTGAGATTCATGATCTTTATACTTTCGATTATTTTCTTTTTCAAAGTAAAGAGCTAGCACTACAAGAGAACAAAAATATAGCGATGCCTAAATGCATCGCTAATGCGTCGCTAAACAGGCTTTTGCGACGCATTTGCGACGCAATGACGGCGTCGCTACGATGATCGTCTCAATATCAATTTGTCACAATTGCGTCACTTAATAACGACTCTCTGCAATGCACTAAATGCATCGCAATATATTGCGACGCAACTAAATGCGTCGCAATATTGCGACGCAACTAAATGCATCGCAATATTGCAATGCATCCTAAATGCGACGCTAATTTTAAAACTAATTTTTAATATTTAATAATAATATTAAATATTACGACGCATTCAATTGCGTCGCAATATTGCGACGCATTTAGTTGCGTTGCAATATTTAATAATAATATTTTAGATATATTAGTGACGCAATTTGAGTCGCTAATGCGTCGCTAATTAATTTTTTTAAAATATTGCGATGCTAAGTCATTGCGTCGTAATATTTAATAATAATATTTTAGATATATTAGCGACGCAATTTGAGTCGCTAATGCATCGCTACTTGATTTTTTTTTAAAATATTGCGAGGCCAGGTCATTGCGTCGCAATATTTAATAATAATATTTTAAAAATATTAGCCATGCAATTTCAATCGCTAATGCATCGCTAATTAATTTTTTTAAAAAAAATAAAATATTAAAAATTAAAACGGTTAATACAATTTCATTACATTTAAATATTGATCGAAACATTCATAACTCATATTGATCCAAACATTCATCATTCAATTTCCAAAAATAATTAATATATTAAAATTTTGAAGTTTTCATGTACAAAATATAAAAAATAAAGAAAAAAATACATCAAGAATCAGTACGATCATATAGAGGCTAGAAATCCTGCGACATGCGGCTAATCATATCCTGCAACTGACGCATCTGCTCTCGCACGTCTGTAAGCTCCTGCTGAAGGCCTCCCGTACGCTGCTCGAACTCTTGCTCAACCTCCTATTGAACCTCCTGCCGAACGTCCTGTCGAACCTCCTGACGAACCTCCTCCGTGATATATCTTCGAATGTCGTCTAAACGCTCGGCAGGAATATTGCCAGAATATCGCAAGCTGGAGGCCTGATGGGGAAAATATACAGAAGCTCTAGTGCCCAGACCAAAGACCCTGCGGTCTCGCGGCTGGGCACCAACAGCCTCCAAAAACACATGTTGACTCTCCTCTGCTGAGAGTTCGATGGGCATCCCCCCATCAATGGAGTCAACCTGTGATGCCTGGGAGTGAAGCTCCTCGACTCGTGTCTTTGAATTTTAAAATCAACAATAAATGAATCAATAAATTTCTCTAAATAAAATTTTAGAAATTAAACAGATACAACATAAAGCTAATTTCTTACCGCAACCTTCCGTGATCATGTATCAACCCAGGAACTATCCCTCCTAGTGTGTGTCGCCCTGAATAGACGAAACTCACCAGGATCTCCGTCCTCCTGCTTAGACTATAACAACAGAAAAATTGATATTAAAGTAAGTATTTGTAAATAACTAAATTAGTAATTAAATTCTTTATGTTTTCTTACCATACGACGTCTGTGCTTCTGAATCGAAATGGAGCCCAAAGTGTGGTGGGAGAGACCCGTGCCAGGACCGCCTCTCTCGGATCGACGGTTCGTGCTGGCTAATGTGGACCTCCTGTGCTAGCCATCAGACTGCCAGACCTGCTGCCACTCGTGCCAAATACCCTCTAGCACATGCGCAGGACGGTGACCCGATGACCTCCAATGATGAAGCATGTCGGAGTATTGGCGTCCCGTAAGAGCTTCCCATGCTGCCCTAATGGCATCATGGCTGGCAGGGTCCCACGTAAACTTTTTCTGCATTAAAATAAATAGTTTCAGAATTTATTAAGATTAAAAATTTTATATCAGTGATAAATTGTATTTAATAAGTTTACTTGAAACTCTGAAAAATAAAACTCCCTCGTGGCTGCAAATACATGGCGCCAATCGTAGCCACTGGGATCCACACGCCTCTGAAATATGGAGCTGATGTGGCTCGATACATGATGCTGCTCAATAAATCTGTTAAAAAAATATATTTTTATAAGTAATTGACTTAAAAACATAAAAATATATTTTTAATTAGTATATACTTACAGCCCATGAGCATCCAGTTGAAGTATGGTGTGGCCGACAGTGGAAGAACTCTCGGAGGTCTGTGCCGATCGGCTGGATGATAATAGCAATGCAGGATCACCGCCGACTGCTGGAGAGATCGAAGGCTGTGCGATGTGTGAAGATCAAACTCTCCATCTCCAAAGCTCATGTGATCAGATGCTGCAGGGCTACATCCCTGCTCACTCTGTCCATCGTCGGTAGATCTACCTCGGCCCATCATACTGAAAATACTAAAGATTCATGAATGTAATTACGATTAATGATTGAATATGTAAAAATATAACATTTATAAAAATAAATTGAATTAAAAAAAACCTCTATGTTTAGTCAGTTTCATTTGTTTTGTGAAATCTTGGTTCAACATCCGATGCCGTATCGGACTACGATTCAGTTTCATTATCATCGGAAGGAAACCGAACATTTGCATCCGCTCTTTCTTGGACATCAGCATTTGGATCTCTAAGTGATGTTTTAGGAGCCCTTGTGTCGTCCTCAATTGCATGCATTTCCATCTCATCCTCTTGAAATGCAGGGCACTCGGCTGATTGACTTGATGAACTCTCGTCTAATATGATTGTTGAACGTGGGACGATTTTAGAAATAGCCCACCAATCTCGCTTGTCGTTGCGCAAACTTGGATATCCGCAGTAAAACACTTGCTGAGCTTGGGATGCAAGGATGAATGGTTCATATTTTTGCAATCTTCGTCGATGGTTCACTTCAACTAAATTGTAGTCGTTATGAACCCTTTTGCCCACAGGAAATGCCGGTCGAACCAATCGCAACGAAACAATATGGTTCGTTTCATAGGCCAATCGGGATATTCAACTTCAACCACCTCTATTAACTTTTCGTAATAATCTTGTATATTTGCTCCAACACTTTCTCCTTTAATACACATGCCCCAATTCTGCGTGCCTCTTGAAGCTGCTAATCGTTCAATCTGAAATTTGTACCCATTAACAAAATAACCAGTAGAGGTTGTTACGGTCTTCAATGGCCATTGCGATAGACATTTAATGAAAATATTGTCGATTGTGGACCATAGACCGTTTACCTATAAATTAATAAGCTATTCACAACAAATTCAAAAAATAAAAGCCATGATTAAAATTTTAACCCTCTAAGCCAGTTACAAAAAACTTCTCGTGCATTTCTATCAAGAGTGTAACAGGCTTTAGGATAGGTCCCATCGGCACTCCTCCTCAAATCACCTCTTCTGCAATACTGATTAAGTTCTTCTCTTGACTTTGCAGTATCTTTGGTTTTTTCTGGGATGTTTAGCATCGTGTTAAATATGTTATCGAAGAAATTTTTCTCGATATGCATAACATCCAAGTTGTGCCGGATGAGATTTGTGCTCCAATAAGGCAAATCTCAAAATATACTCTGCTTCTTCCAGTTATGTTCTTTACATATACGGCCATTTATTCTATCTGCATCTGGTTCCCAAACATACCTCAACCCCAAATGCTCTATAGTATCAAATATATCCGTGCCGGACCTAATCGGTTCGGCGAATTTTGTGACTGCTTTGTTCTTTCGGAAGGTGATCAAGTTACGCCTGTAAGGATAATTTGGGGGCAAGAACTTCCTATGATTATCAAACCATGACTGCTTACCACTCTTCTGCAATGTAAATGCATCCGAATTATACATGCAATGAGGGCATGCCAGACGTCCAGCAGTGCTCCAACCAGACAACATTGCATATGCCGGGAAGTCACTTATTGTCCACATCAAAGCAGCTCTCATGATGAAATTCTATTTCATAGAAATGTCGTAGGCTACGACTCCTGTTTCCCACAACATTTTCAATTCGGCCACCAATGGTTGTAGGAAGACATCAATCTTTTCCTTTGGATTTGATGATCCTGGAACCAAAACTGTTAAAAACATTGCAGTATCTTTCATGCACTTCCATGGAGGAAGGTTATATACAGTCAGTATCACAGGCCAACATGAATACTGCTGCCTCGCTTGACCAAATGGTTGGAAGCCATCGGTACAAAGACCTAATCTCACATTCCTTATATCTTCAGTGAAATCAGGATGATTTTCATTGAAATGCTTCCATGCTTTTGAATCTGATGGATGCCGCATTTCATCCTCTTTAGATTCATGTTCGGCTGCCATCTTATATCAGCAGCTGTAGCCTCAGATCTGTATAATCTCTGCAGGCATGGGGTAAGAGGAAAGTAATGCATCCTCTTGTAAGGCACACTTTTCTTCCTACTTGTACTGGCTCCCCCTTCGCTATTTTGTACCTCGATTGCCCATAAATCTTACACCATCTCAGCTCTGAGTCTTCACCCCAATATACCATACAATTGTTCAAGCAACAATCGATCTTATTAACTGGGAGCCCAAGCCCACACAACAACTTCTTCGTTGAGTAAAACTGTCTGCTGCAACATTATCATTTGGCAAAATTTCTTTGATGAACCCAGCTACAGAATTGAACGATGTTCTGCCTTAATATTCAACAACCGAGCAGCCGTAGACAACTGAGAATTACCCTTACAACCAGGATACAATTCTTGATTTGCTTTTAATTTAAGAAATCGAGTTGTTGGATAATATTATTTTTTTTAAATTAAATAATGATGATCATTAATAATCTAAATCATTGAATATGATGTTAGTATTTCTAAACATTTATATATAAAAAATATGATATTAATAATCTAAATCATTGAATATGATGTTACTATTTCTAAATCATTGAATATGATATTAAATTATAAAATTTTTAAAGCTCCAATTTTAGTTATCATGTTTTTAAATTTTATTTAAATTTTATTATAAATCTTTTTTATGTTCTACATTATCCCTTTCTTTTTGCTAGATTAAAATATTCTGATAAAAATTAAGGTTCTTTTTTAACTCATTTTAAAAATATTATATCTCAATATTATAAATATTTATATGTATTATGTATAATATAATACATTAATATAAAATATATTAATATTTAGAAATATATTATATATAATTTAGTATTCAAGTTAATAAATATTAATCATTTAAAAACTAATATTTATATATTATAAATATATAATAGTGTTTAAAATATTAAATATAATATTAATATAAATATAATGTTATATAGTTAATAGTAAATAAATATAATATTAAATATTTAAAACTTATTTTTTAACTTAATTTTTTTTTAAACGGTGGCCGTCGTCTCCGGCCATGGCCCCTCAGGGGTGGGGGAAAAACCCCACCCCAACCAATATATATTTTTTTTTTACGGTGGCCTGGCCCCGTGGACATGCCACCGCCGGCCACGACAGCCGTGGCCTGAGACGACGACCACGGCCGGCGCCGTGGCCGGCGCCTCAGGAGTGGAGGAAAAACCCCACCCCAATCAATTTTTTTTATTTTTTTACGGTGGCCTGGCCACGGTGGCTAGGCCACCGCTGGCCACGGCAACGACCGTGGCTGTCGTCTCCGGCCACAGCCACAGTCGTGGCCTAAGACGACGGCCACGGCCGGCGCCATGGCCGGCGCCTCAGGGGTGGGGGAAAAACCCCACCCCAACCATTTTTTTTTTTACGGTGGCCTGGCCACTGTGGCCAGGCCACCGCCAGCCACGGCCGCGGCCATGGCCATCGTCTCCGGCCATGGTCGGCCATGGCCTGAGACGACGGCCACGGCGCCGCCGTGGCCGTGGCCTAAGGAAAACGGGAGAGTGGGGGAGGGGAGTGGGGAAGAGGGGGCTTACCTCGGTAGAGAGGGGATGCCATCGGGGGTGGGGGGGCTGCCGCCGGTGTTCCTAGCACCGGGGGAGAGGGCGGGGGAGCCGGAGGAGGGGACGGCGGCGAAGGAGTAGGGTTAGAAGAAAAAGAAGAAGGGATCGGGGGGGCCGGGCGCGACTGAGGTTATATATTAGGGCTTAGCGACGCAATTTTGCGTCGCTAATCCCTTGCTATTTTTTTATAATTTATTTTGGATTAGCGACGCAATTATGCGTCACTAACCCGTCGCTAATTCGGCTTATTTTATTATTTTCTGGGAAATTTAGTGACGCAATTATTTGCGTCGCTAATGAGTCACTAATTTGGCGAAAATGATCGGCGAAATTTTTTTTTTTGGAAAAATATGTCGCTAATGCGTCGCAATATTTTTATTTTATAATTATATTTTATAAAAAAAAATTTTGAAAATAATTGCGACGCATCAGGTTGCGTCGCAATGTTTTATTTTTATTTTTTATAACATTTATTTTTTAAAAAAATATTGCGATGCAATAAATGCATCGCAAAATTACAAATTTTTTTTTTATTTTTTGGTTTATTGCGTAGCTAATGCGTCGCTATTTAATGGAATTTAATTTTTTAAAACTTTGCGATGCACTGATTTGCGTCGCAATATTTTTATTTGATAATTTTATTTGATAAAAATTATTTTTTCTGAAAATAATTGCGACGCATATGGTTGCATCGCAATGTTTTATTTTTAATTTTTTATAACATTTATTTTTTATAAAATATTGCGATGCAACAGATGCATCGCAAAATTAAAATTTTTTTTTTACTTTTCTAGTTTATTGCGTCGCTAATGAGTCGCTATTTAACGTAATTTAATTTTTAAAAAGTTGCGATGCAACGAGTTGCATCGCAATATTTTTATTTGATAATTATATTTGATAAAAATTATTTTTTCTGAAAATAATTATGATGCATATGGTTGCATAGCAATGTTTTATTTTTAATTTTTTTATAAAAATTATTTTTTAAAAAAATATTGCGACGTAATAAATGCGTTACAAAATTATAAATTATTTTTTTTAATTTTTTGGTTTATTACGTCGCTAATGCGTCGCTATTTATCATAATTTAATTTATTTTAAAAATTTATGACACATTGATTTGCATCGCAATATTTTTATTGATAATTATATTTGATAAAAAATTATTTTTTCTGATCGATCTCGGTCGGCGACGACTGATCTCGGACCGTTGCGATCGATCCGATCGGCAAAAATCCGACGGTTGCGATTGATCGAAGCCATGATTGATCTCGGTCGGCGACGATCCATCTCGGACCATTGTGATCGATCTGATCGGCGATGATCTGACGGTTGCGATCAATCAAAGCCATGATCGATCCCGGTCGGTGACGACCGATCTCAGACCATCGTGATCGATTCGATCGGTGACGATCCGATGGTTGCGATCGATCGAAGCCATGATCGATCCTGGTTGGCGGCGACCGATCTTGGACCATCGCGATCGATCCGATCGACGATGATCTGACGGTTGCGATCGATCGAAGCTATGATCTATCCTGGTTGGCGGCGACCGATCTCGGACCATCACGATCGATCCGATCGGCGATGATCCGACGGTTGCGATTGATTGAAGCCATTATCGATTTCGGTCGGCGACGATCGATCTCTGACCGTCACGATCGATCCGATCAGAAACGATCCGATGGTTGCGATCGATCGAAGCCATGATCGATCCTGATCAGCAGCGACCGTTGCGATCGATCCGATCAGCAAAAATCCAACGGTTGCGATCGATCGAAGCCATGATCAATCTCGGTGGCATCGACCGATCTCAGACCGTTGCGATCGATCGGATCGGCGACGATCCGACGGTTGCGATCGATCGAAGCCATGATCGATTCCGATCGGCAACGACCAATCTCGGACCGTCATGATCGATCCGATCGGCGACGATCTGACGGTTGCGATCGATCGAAGCCATGATCGATCCTAATCGGCGGCGACCGATCTTGGACCATTGCAATCGATCCGATCGATGATGATCCGATGGTTGCGATCAATCGAAGCCATGATTGATCCCATCGGCGATGACCGATCCCGGACCGTCGCGATCGATCCGATCGGTGACGATCCAACGGTTGCGATCAATCGAAGCCATGATTGATCCCAGTCGGCGATGACAGATCTCGAACCGTCGCGATCGATCTGATCGGCGACGATCCGACGGTTGCAATCGATCGAAGCCATGATCGATCTCGGTCGGCGACGACCGATCTCGGACCGTTGCGATCGATCTGATCGGCGATGATCTGATGGTTGCGATCGATCGAAGCCATGATTGATCCCGGTCGGCGACAATCCAACGGTTGCGATCGATCGAAGCCATGATCGATCCCGATCGACGATGACCGATCTCGGACCGTCGCGATCGATCCGATCGGTGATGACCCGACGGTTGAGATCAATCGAAGCCATGATCGATCCCGGTCGGTGACGACCGAACTTGGACCATCGCGATCGATCTGATCGGCGTCGACCCATGGTTGCGATCGATCGAAGCCATGATCGATCCCGGTCGGCGACGATCGATCTCGAACCGTTGCGATCGATCTGATCGGCGACGATCTGACGGTTGTGATCGATCGAAGCCAGTAGACCAAGATAGTTTCACGAGCACAGTGCCGCGGCCCTTCTGCTTCGCTTCTAGATGGTGTTTGGCTGCTCGTAGTCCCATTTGGGAAACTTTAAAAGGGTGGGGGGGAGCGTGAGTCACGAAGAGAGCGAGGGGAGAGACGCCGAGAGCTCGCCGTGGAGGAGGGCTTCTTTTCCTCATTCTCCAAAAGCCTAATACTAGGGTTTCTCGGGAAATCGATCCCTCTACCTCCATCTGATCCACGTAAGGGTGCGACGGTGAACTTTTCCTAGGGTTTCCAGAGAGAGATCTTTCATGTTGTCGGCGTGTTTCGTTTTGTTCATGTTGCCGCTCCTGAGTGATCGATCAGAGCTAAGGATACTAGGGTTTTGGAGTTTGTCTTAGACGCGGTTTCTAAAGGTTTGTTGTTTACCTTTCTAGGGCTTTTTTTACCCCCCATTTTGGATCGTTTCTTTGTTCTTTTTGGCCCCTATTTATCTGTTTGGATCCAAGTTTTTCTTTAGATGCTAGTCATTTAACTTTCGTTCTTCTTGTATCTTATCTCGCTCCAGTCCTCATATGATTAGAGTTTAACACACACACACATATATATATGTATATTAAAAAGAATATTCTGATTTCCTTAAACAATATTTTTTAAAAATATTGCGATGTACTGATGTGTGTCGCAATATTTTTATTTCATAATTTTTTTTAATATTTTTATAAAATTTATTTTTTTAAAAAAATATTGCGACGCAATACTTGCGTTGCTAAATAAAAAATTATTTTTATTAATTTACTATTTTATTGCGTCGCTATTGCATCGCTATTTAACATAATTAATTTTTTTAAAAATATTGTGACGCACTGGGTCGCGTCGCAAATTTTTTTATTTCATAATTATATTTTATAAAAATTAATTTTATTTAAAATAATTGTGACGCAATTAGTGCGTCACTAAATTAAAAATAATTTTTTTAATTTTCTAGTTTATTGCGTCGCTAATGCATCGCTAATGCGTCGCTATTTAACATAATTAATTTTTTTTAAATCATTACGACGCACTGAGTTGCGTCGCAATATTTTTTTTATATTTATATTTTATAAAAACTAAATTTAAAAATATTGCGATACATTACTTGCGTCGCTAAATAAAAAAAAAATTATTATTTTCTGGTTTATTGAGTCGCTAATGCATCGCTAATTGCGTCGCAATGTTTTGTTGTCGCGGATGCGTCGCAATGTGGTCGAAATTTAGCAACGCATCATTGCGTCCCTAAATTTGCATCGCTATTTCAGTATTTTTTTGTAGTGTAGGCTATCATAAATGGTCCTAGCAACATGAGATGCTGTCTAGTCTATATGATTATTTTAAATTAGCGATGGTACCCTAACGGTCTATGGCTTCTGAGATGAACGGTAGGAAAAATATGCAACACGCTTCCTTTTTAATGTGCTATACAATATATTTGAGCATGAGAGGATATGAAAAATATCTTGGCTGTCCACTTCAGTGAAACTAGCTACATATATTGTCAAGTGACATCACCCTTACCGTGACTTCATCTTGTTTTGGCGAAATGGAATTTCCTTCTAAATATCCGAGATGCCTTTCATCCCATATATATATATATATTCAAAATATCATAACTTGAATATCGATTTAGTCCTAAAAAAGTAGAGTAAAGAATAGATTCATATAGCTAACTCCATGTAGTTTAAAAAAAGGCTTAAATGAGTTGAGTTGAGTTAAGTTAAGTTGTATATACCAGGAATATGTAATAGCTTCAAATTCTACACCATATCATTGCATACTCCTTTATACATTGTCTGCATAAATATGTTTGCATCAAACAAATTATGTTATATTTAATTCTCAATTTTTAAAATATATATTTAATTTTATATGGCAATCACTTCTATGCTTGGTGGAATGTGTTTATCGGTGGATCGGACAGCTCTGCAACTATCATGGAAAGGGGAATGGCTGAGCTCATAAGAAACCCAAAAGTTATGAAGAAAGTCCAAGATGAAATCCAAGGACTCTTAGGAAATAAAGGAAAGGTGGAAGGATATGACCTTCAACAACTTCATTATCTTAAGCTTGTAATAAAAAAAAGTTCTTAGGTTGCACCCTCCTAGTCCATTGCTAGTCCCTAGAGAATGCATGCAAGATTGCAAGATAAACGGATATGACATTCCTAAGAAGACAAGGGTGTACATAAATGCATGGGCCATCGGCAGGGATCCTCGATATTGGCAAGATCCAGAAGCCTTCATGCCTGAAAGATTTGAGAACAGTGATATTAATTACAAGGGGCAAAATTTTGAGTACCTACCATTTGGGAGTGGCCGAAGGATATGCCTAGGCATGACATTAGGTCTAGTTGCTGCAGAGTTTGCCCTCGCCAATCTTCTCTATAGGTTTAATTGGGATTTGTCTGATGGAATGCACAAAGAAAATTTAAGCATGGAAGAGCAATTTGGTAGCATAGTTCGTAGGAAATCACCTCTTATTTTGGTGGTTACTCCGACATATATTGCTGCCTAAGTTTCCTCCGTAAATCAAGTGCACTTATCTTCACTATCATATGGTTCATTATAGCTACAAATAAGGATGGAAATATCTCTCCTAGATGACATGATATGAGTTCTATCTTAACAAAACTTGTGGGGCTTTGGACCAATCTTTTCTCTAGGGGAAAACAATAAGAAAAAGAAAAAGAGTCCTTAAGGTTATGCACTTTGCTTATTGGTTGGAATCTATATATTAAAAGTTTGACAATATTTTCTTGATGTTCCAGAAGTCTAAATTAATTGAAGTGTTGTATAACTAAATATTGCAGTCATTTCCAGATAAGCAATTCCAAATAGGCTAGTTCATTGGCATACATTTTATCTAGAAGATTTATTTCTTCATGCTCATGGACTTCAATAATCACCTATGTTTTAAAAGCACTGTGCTATATTCTAATGAGTATTATCTAACAAACACAATGCATAGACTAATGATAACAATATTTGATGTGTAGATAAAATTTAGAGGGTAGAGATGCATGTAGAGGGTAGAGATGCTTGAAACTCACCCATAAATGTTTGAAATATATGCAGAGAGATGGTTGCATCATACATTATCATAGAAGAGCCCTCGATTTTAACCATGGTAGAAACTTGACAGTTAAAGTACCAATAGTATATATTATCGAAGTAAAACAAGATCAAAAAAATCTTTGAATTATAAATATCTCAACTATCATCTCCATAATAATAGAAGTAATAATAATAATAATAATAATGATAATAATAATAATAAGGCACAAGCAATTTATGTTTTTAGACAAAAGGAAAGAGAGTGAGTGAGAGGTCAATTTATTAGGAGTCAAATATGAGAATTTAATTTATTTGAGAGTCAAGTTAGAGAAAGAGATAGGGCCCAATTTATGTTAAAATTTAAGAAAAGGGTAATTAAGAAGGAGTATTAAGTCTTATAAAAAAGGTTGTCAAAAAAGGAGCAGAAGTTATATGGTAGTTAAATATGTTTTCTAAGATACACTTGTATGTCTACATCAAAATGTTAAATAGAATTAAGACAGGATATTTCTTAATTTCAAAACTTTTATTTTTATATATAGTATATATTATTGAGAAACAAATATTTTAATTAGTTGGTACTATTATAATATGAACTTTTATTTTGGCCTCAACCTATATTTCAGCTCCACTTATTTTGATATTTTTCTAATACTAGGGACTCCTTGTGCATTCTATTTTCCGTGCATTAATGACCTCTTGAATACGATGTAGATATCACTTCTCTTTTATCAACCATTGATGCTATAACTATCATGGAAGGTAGATTGATTTATAACCTTTTGGATAATATTTTTTCTCCTTCCATTATGAAGGAAATTTTTTAATACACCAGTTGGAGGGATAGATTATAAAGATGTTTTGCCTTGAGAACATAGATATAAGTCAAACATATCAAAGAAAGAGATTATGGTACTTTGGGAGGCACTGTTGATCTCATCCCACTCTGAAGTATATGACTTGAAAGTCAAAGGTTCATTATAGTGTGTTGTTCTTCTTGTGGAGATTGTGGAATGGAAGATTACCAAAATTATCTTTTCTTGCTCATAGAATAACTTTTATCTCAAATATATATAAGAGATGTAATTAGGATACTAAATCCTTGGATCATTTGTTTCTTCATCATCTAAGCTCTAGGTCAGTATGGATCTATCTTAGCAATCATATCCTCGTTACTCCATCAATTCAACAAGCTCTAGTTTTTTTTAGTATAAAAACTACAAATGAACTAATGAGCAAGACTGAGATATTCCTAACCTACTCTTTGTGGTAGATTTGAAAGGTATGTAACAAAGCTAATTATTTTTTAAACAAAGCTTTCATTCAAGTTTGAGTAGCAAAAATGACTATAGCTCAAACTAAAGAATATATTAATTTATCTATCTTCACATTACCGAATATATTTGGGACTCCTTTCCACATATTCCTGTAGAATTTCATACAAAATTCATTTCTTGGTTGCCTCTATAACAAGGACAAATTAAGGATAACTTTGATGGCTTAGTTTACCTTGAAACTTTTAGAGTGGAAGCAGTGATAAGAGACTATGAGGGGCACATCATCCTTTCTTTAGCAATAATTTTATTAGCATTTTTAGTTTCTTTTGCAGAGTTGATAGGAGCATAGTTTGGGTTGAAAGCAATTATAAAATTGAATAAAAATACTGGAATCATTATGAAGGGTGATTCATCCACTGTTGTAGCCTGAATTAATGGTCAATCAAACTGTGAACACCCTTTTCTAAGGGATATCTAGTTAGTCATCTCTTCAAACCAGGAAATTAAGTGCTTACATATATATCTACATGGATGACTAGGTAGTTGAATTTTTAGCAACTTGGGAAATATCAAGGAGAGAAAAATCTTGCTAGATAGAATCCTTTCCTTCACAACTTGCACAAATTGCCGCTTGTTTTTATAATGTTTTAGGCCTTCTTCTTTGTTATAGAAAAAGGGGACCTCATACTTGGTTAATATTCTATCCCATGTATTTTCCTTTCTCCAAAGGCACTCTTTTTTTAGGAGAAGAAAAAACTCTTTGCTTTAGTGCTACAACACTTGGGCTTTCTCTTTAGTATATATGATTCTTTGTCTTGACAATCACATATGATGATGGGTATTTTAACAAGTCATTATGGTAAGGTCAAGTGGCAGACATAAAAAGTAGAAACCCTTAAATCATGAGATATTATCTAATTAGTTACGACAAATTATAATGATTACATTGTAACTAACTAAATCCAAATAAGATTTGATTAACTCATTCAAGATCCATCAAAAATCATGACTTGTTTATTTCCGAGAGACTTAACCAATGATCAATGTGATTAACCCATCTTTAATACATGACTTAGGCATCAAAGGGATTTCTTAAGAAAAATCCTAAGTCCTATTATGTTTCTTTTGATTGAGTGCAGGAATCCCCTTAAAGCCAATTCTTGATGCCTTTGGACTACTTTGGGTTTCTTGGGCCAATTCTTGATTTCTTGGATGGAGCCAACATAAGTTTCTTTGAAGATGGAGCTCGGCCAAGATCCTTGTCAATAAATCTCATCTATTGATTTGGAGAATCAAAAAAAAGCATCAAAAGATTGGCATCATTTATGAAAATTCTAAATCAGAAGCCATAGTCTTCAAATCATGCGGCCTAAGAAAAAAGAATCAGGCCTAAATGGTAGTCAAAGAGGATAAGCCAAGTAGCAAGAAAGTCTCAAGAATCAGAGGAAGATCTTAACGGTCCTACTTCATCTCCTAGATTAGCATTGCGAAACATTCAAGATGATATGAAGAATCTCAGCCTAAAATTAGATGCTTTGACAAGTTTGGTCTAGAATATTTTAGTTTAGAAAACATAGAAGAAAATCTCTTGGGAGAAAATTTAGGAAGAAAAAAAGGACAGTCGCCATATTAAAGAATCAAAAAGCAGACCAAGTGACCAAGAACTTGTAATAAAGGGTTTTATATCCACAAAATCACAAGAATGAAGCTGATCAAATTCAAGCAAAACTGACCAGTAATGGAGCCAACCGTTTTCTTACAGACGAATTTCATTCATTTACTCATGAGCCTTTGTCTCCAAAGATTCAGAGCCATGCTTATATTAATAAAATATTTGATAAAATAGATCATAAGATTAGACATATAATATCTCAGGCACAAAACTAGGGGATAAATTCTTCTGATAATCTGGATCTTTTAACTGAACCTCCTTTCTTTAAAGAGGTAATATTTGTTTATCTTCCTCTAAATTTATAATACCACAATTATAGCTTTAAAATGGAACAACCAACCCAATGGATCACTTGAAAAGCTTTAAAGATTTTATGTTATTACATGAAGTGCCAGATGCTATAATATACAGATCATTCCCATCAACTCTCAAGAAAGCTCCAAGAAATTGGTTTACAAATCTCAAACCTTCTTGAATTTCTTTCCATCAGCTCAACAAGCTACTTGTAGGCTACATCAAATAGAAAGCATGGCTACATCAAAAGTTTATCTAAATAAGCTTGAAAGATAATTATATGAGATTCCTGCTAAGCTAAGATGGCAAGATGGAATATACTCTTTAAAACCATCAAATTGATATGCACTTTTTCAATGAAAAATAGAAGGTAACACTTCATTCATAAGTATCTGATGAGCTAAAATTATCTTTTACCATATTAGAAAAGGAAATTATATATATATATAAGTCTAAAATAAGGCTCTATAATACTCTATAATATTAATGTAAAAAATAAAATTTCGATAATTTTCTTTCAAAATATCTACTAATGAGTTAGTTTTCGAACACATCTTGAAAAACCAAAACGGAGGTCAAATAAGGGAGATATGAGCTTGCTATGAAAAAGTAACATTCTATGGCCCATGTTCGGAAATATTGTTTTTCTTTAATTTTGTTCAAATTTCTATGTTTATTTTATTTGAGTTACAAGAGTTAAAAATCAGTTATAATTTTAAAATATGTTTTTAAAAATTTATTCAAAATTTTTATCTTTCTTTATAAAAAGTTGTATTCTATAAAAACTAGGAGACCTATTGACTTTTGAAGATCTCATTCATAAATAGACCTCTAAAATACACTATTGAAATCAATTTCACTAATTCAGTTTGAAGTTTCTTTTTTTTTTTTTAGCTTAGAGTAATTTCTAATTTGCTATAGTGCAGATCATGATTTTCTCCATAGAGGTCAGAGGTACTTAATTAGAGATCTTAAATGAGTTAGTGCAAGAGCAACAATTATCTTCTTTGGCAATCCTACATACATCAAATTTAATAGTAGAAACAAAGATCTTGCCTTCATCAAATTTAGTATTAAAGCTCAAGATCTTTCCTGTATTAAATTTTGGTATCAGTGTCAAAATTGGTAATACTCTCAATTTATCTCTCTTTCATGCATATTTTTATTACAAATTTTAATGTATTAAAAAAGTCATAGCTAAATCGGGTAAGAATCTTTTCTCATCATTATTCCACATCCATATTATAACCTTAATGATTGGTGACATCTCTTTCTAGTCCCTGGCTCCTTTCCTCTTAAAGAAAATAAAACAAAAGGAAAAGGTCAAAAAAAAAAAACAGAAAAGGTCCCTAGCTTACTTGATTATTTGATCATCTTTCTTTTCTTTCCTTTTTGTCATATAGCCCCAAGCCCAATATTCTCATTAAAAACAAGAGAGTCAAAAAAGAAAAAAAAAAGAAAAAAAGGAGAGAAAGATTAAAACAAGAGAGAAATGGAGAGTGCCAAAATAAAAAAGGAAAAAACACTCTTGCTTTTTAGTTGTATATAAGACCTAATCTAAGTTAGTTTGGAAATTGGATTTGGGTGACCTACCAATTATCATCCATCCTTAGCTCCAAATTATTTGAGGTTTGGGGCTATAGACTCAAAATCAGACTTAGTTTCCCAAGTAGGTTTAACCTAGGTTCTCTAGGTTGATCCAAAGCTAACTTCTAGTATAGCTTGATGATGCATTCATAGCCTTCTATCATCCTTGACATCAAGAATAATATATATAGCCAATAAATAATTATATTTTGCTTTTTATGATGACTCAAAATCCTAGTGGTAAGAATTCTAGTTATTCATTAGCTTTTGAAGGCCTTATGTTGACTAGAAAATAAATTAGATGAAGCAATAACTGTCAAACACAACCTAATAGCTCAAGTAGCAGCATGTCAACATGCAGCTCAAGTTCTAATATAGCAAACTACAAAACTTAGTTCCTTCCTCCATAATGGCTCAACCAAGAGTTTACAAACCCAATAAAAATATCTTTAAAAGAGTTAGACTTGAAGTAGAAAACTTTATAGAGACCTAGATCCAAAGAATTTTATTAATTGGTTCATATCCATTGAAGACTATCTCACATGACACAAACTAACTAGATTATGAAGAGTTAAATTTATTAAAAATAAGCTCAAAGGAGAAGCTAAAATTTGATTAAAGAAAATTAAAGATATTGCTTATAATATTAATCAACCCATTAATAGCTGAGATACTATGAGCATAAAGTTGAAAGAAAAGTATCTACTTTTTGACCATCACAAATACCTCAAGAGTTTTACCTATAAGCCAAACTTTTAGGTAAAGGGGTACTATAATCATATCTTGTCATATTTGTGCTAAACCATTGGTCCATAGTCCTATAGTTTCAAGGATCTTGTCTAGTAAATTAAAAAGGAGAAAGGTTATGGAAGATCCTAGTTATATGTGCATATAAGATATGAAAATACCTCATGTTAACTCGCAGGATAGCATCACCATCCATTTTGCGGGGCCAAATGATGCCATTTTACACTGGAGTTTTTATATTATTGTAAACCTTTTGTTCTTAACATCCACAATAGCATATTCCTTAATTGTTGGGAAAATGATAAATGTATATTTTTAACACATTCAAGGTGCTATTATATTACTCTCTTAAAGTACATAAAAAATAAATACAATACAAATACATGCTTCCTTCTACATGTTCAATATTATTTATTTGAATTACATAAACTATGCTAGATTCATCATCTCATCTCCTTTTTATTTGGCGGGATGCATTCATTATTAGATCAGAAACCTCCGCATCAGTACTAGGATGGAAAATATCAAAGCTCATAAAATGTCCAAAAGTTAAGAAGAAAGCTCAAAATGAAGTTCAAGGACTCGTTGCAAACAAAGGAAAGGTGGAAGAGATTGGCATTAAACAATTTCATTATCTCAAGCTTATAATAAAGGAAGTTTTTCGATTGCATCCCTCCCCTCCATTCCTACTCCCTCAAGAATGAATGCAGGATTGCAAAATTAATGGATGCGACATTCCTCAAAAAACAAGGATATATAAATGCATGGGCTATTGGGAAGGACTCCAAATATTGGCAAGATGCTGAAGCATTTATTCCTGAAAGATTTGAAGACAATGATAACAAATAGAAGAGGGTACTCGCAGCTTATAAAATCTATCATGGAGTGTGTCAATTATGTATTTAAGAGAAAGGATGATAAGGAATTGTACTTCACTATGATAATGCAGTCCTCAATGTGCAACATGCATTATCGTATACTTTAAACATCTTAGTAGATTTTTGTAATCAAATCCATTTTTACTTTGCTATTTCTCTGTGTAAACTTCTTTTGTGCTGATCTGTTGTAAATTTTTTTTGGTATCATTTTCTTTTATATTCTGCTAGATAATTATATCTTACCATACTCTAAATATTAGGATGGATCTCTTGCTCCAAACATAACCTAAATTTTTAGGAAACCATGTTAAATTTTGATATGCCATGTTAGTTTTATTTTCCATTATTTCTATTATTTTATTCCACTATTTTTGAATTTGTAACAATTCTTATATCGAAAAGTTTGACATGAACCAAGGGTTCATGATTGGCATAAGAACCAAGATGAGTGGGATCCACCTTGGTCTGTATAAATCTCAAGTAATATGATAATCATGTACAATTAATATCAAACCAAATTACAATCATCTTTAGTATATATGTTCATCAAAAGGCATCTACACAAATATATGCATATATGTATTTATAACAACAAGAGAGTCAAAATAAATGGACTTTTGAAGATCCTTTTATATGGCAACTATGTCGCTATATATATATAACTCAAGAGATATAAAAATGAAGTATCTAACCTAGAGGATGAGTGATACTTGGCCTATCCAAGCCCAAAAAAAATTCCTCTAAAAAAATGTGACTTGCCTACTAGATCAAGGGTTAGCTATAGAAAAAATATTTTTGTAGTGCGGATACCAAAGTTTGAAAGAGGCTTCGATCTAATTCAGTATGACTTTAATTCTTTCATGTGTCCTGCAAATAGAGTAATAATTTTACTTCTTTAATTGGATTTGAGTCATGTAATTAAGGATTAATTTATTTCAATTTGGGTTCTTGAGTCCAATTAGGATCAAATTGGTCTTGTATTTAGTGAGTTTAGTAGTTGGATCCAAGAGAAGTATGGAATTGAATTCAAGGTAAGCAAGTAAGCTTGAAGATTGGTTGCATTCAACCACTCCAACAAATCAATCTAAGGTGGACGCCACTTCAGCAAGCATTGTTGAGTGCAATATCAATCTCTTGTGTACACCTTATCAAGCCACATCATCACAAGCCACATCCCCAAGGAGAATTCAAATTCAAAGGAGCCGACCACTTTTCTCTCCTCTTCTTAAGCTTAGTTATAAGTTGTTTCAACCCTCCATCCTTATAGCTAGCTCAGGTTGCAACTTCTCATGAAAAGCTCCATATAATTCAAATTTTTAAAAGTCTCTTGGAGGTTTATAAATACCACTTCAAGCTCTCTTGTAAAGATAATTAATAAAGAATAAAAGTTGAGCTTATTTTCTTTCATTTTTGTTAGCAAATGTCCTCCGGAAGGGAGTGGGTGAGAGGCCCTTAGCTACTTCAAGAAAGTCATATCCACGCCAAGATCCATTAGCCATTCTCCATTCCATTCTACCATCCCATCCCATCTTTGAAGGTGCAAGAAGACTCCATAAAGAAGGCCAGCCAAGCTACCTTCAATCTGCCAAGCTTTATCTCAACTTCAACCTTCCCTTCCTCTTCCTTCATTTCATTAATATTCTACCTTTTCTTTGTGTTCTTAACTCTAAATTTGGTTTGTGTAGGATCCCTGAGATTTTTTAGGTTCCAAAGAAGAAGGTCTTCCATGATAAGAAATAGATACAAGAAGTCCTGCAACTAGAGAAATCTCCTTGTCATCTAAAAACTTTATCCTTGACTGTAATCCTTTCAATCTCTGATAGATTAATGACCGGGTACCCCCCTTTCAATATTTTTTTATCTGAAAAATTAGAGTAACTAAGCCCTATCTTATATGGTTTCTTAACCACAAAGGTCCTTTCTCTTTACTATTTTAAAGGATTCTCATCCAAGTCTAGTTTAACATGCAAATCCGTTCATAAAATTTTTGCTCTTTTACATAAAAATGTAGCCTAGCTTCACTTCATTTTTCATTTAGTTATTACTATCTCCTCCTATATTGCATCATTCCATTTCATTCATCATCAAATTGGTATCAGAGCATGGTAGGTTAGGGCATATTTTTTCATTTTCTGCATTTTTTTATTAATTTTTGCATATAGAACATAGGGCTAAAATTTCATTCATTTAAGGATGGATACATGGAGTTCTTTCCTACTCTTGTAAATTTTAGCTCATATTAGACTCTAAAATTAAGTCGTGCTAATTCAAACCAGATCTGAAAACTTTTTCAATAGGTTTTAGATTTGAGGTTTCTTTTAACATTTGCATAAGTTTTCATAACTTTAATTCTAGGTTTCACGCCTCCTGAGCGGGATATACTTTTCAAAACCTAGAAAGGTATACTATCCATCCATAGGAATAATGAGCTACAATCAAACGTGAGGTATTTTATTAAAAGTTTAATGTGCTAATGCTTGCTTGATGAATGTTGCATATATGTGCCAAGTAATTGCATGATTGCATGAAAGTTTTCTTTCTAGCACATTAGACACCTAAATTTTGGCCACATTTTAAATTTAAAGTTTTTATCTAAGAAAACTTAGAATTTAAAATTTAAAATTTAAAATTTGAATTCTAAAATTTGAAATGTGAAATTCAAATTTAAAATTTAAATTTAAAATTTAAATTTTGAATTCTTGTTTAGTTAAGTTATAACTTGTTTGAAGTTACATTCATAATTAGTGTAGTGACATTGCTTTGTTGCATGCCATCATTTGCATAAGCTATTTAAGGGCACTTCCATCACAAGATAAGGAAAGGATTTCATCATATTTTCTTAGTCCAAAACCCACTATCCTTCATGTACGAACCCAAGCCTCTAAGTAAAAGAAAGTGGTCATCTAATTTGCTCTAGTGAGCTAGGGACGCCCACAAAGTGGGTTTGAACCAGTGTCAAGTCAGTGTAGACATCGTTTCTGCGTGTGCTTGTGCATTTGGTGTCTAAGGCAAGTGGTTCAGGGATAACAGCCCAAAGGAAGGTGAGTTGGTCCACTTACCTGGCTAATTTTAATTGGTGTCTTAGGCAAGCAACGAGGGACCTCCACCAACCTTACACTTACATGGCCAGGTGCAAAGTTACTACATTCTAGATTATCACCTTGACTAAACATCTGATTTGGGCTTCTAGGTCTAGCACACCCTAGAACGAGTCCATTTGTATTATATGATAATTAGATCAGGGACCCCATACCAGCACAATTCATGTCAACCCAGTGTAGCCATGGACTCAAATCTAGAAGCTTTAATGAGGACTATGACTAAGTAGTATAATCAATTGAACACTAGGTTTGATCAGATGCAAGAAAGGATTGATTCCTTAGAAGAATCCCATATGACTCCTGTTGAGCCTTAATCACCCAGAAGGACACCTCTGAATCCTAGAGTCTAATGTCCTAAACCTATTATTGAACCCCACTAAAGAAGACCTCATCATGACTACATTGATCAAGATGAAAGAGCCCTTAGGAGTATCCGACTTGATGCACTCACTTTTGATGGGAACCTAAACCCTAAGGTATACATAGATTGAGAGGGAGATATGGACCAATATTTTGAATGGCATAAAATATCAGAGGACATGAAGTTTAAATTTATCAAGCTTAGGCTAATCCCGACAAGCTAGATTGTACTGGAAAAATGTTGAGCGACTATGTAGGCAAAGATGAGACATGCTAATAGGTACTTGGAGAGCCATGAAAATTAAGCGTAGGAAGAAGTACCTACCTATTTCCTATAAGCAAAGGTTATTGGACCAATGGCAACGGCTAAGTCAAGGAAATAGGCCTGTGTCGGAATACATTACTAAGTTTGATGAATATGTTATGTGATATAGTATTGTTGAATCAGAAGCTGTAATCCTATCTAGATTTAGAGCCAGTTTAAGAAAGAGATTTAGAGAGAACTGTTCCTTAGAGAAGTCCATGACTTAGAACAAGCATACCATGTAACTAGGAACTTCGAAAGATTCCAAAGAGTACCATTTATTCGTCGACCTAAACCTAATAAAATGAGTGCCAAACCAAAGGCCTAATTCAAGCCAAACTCACTTTAGCTGACCCATATCCAATACTCCTTTAGTTCGAAAGATTGATAAAGAAAAGAGTCCAAAAATCCAAAGGAGTAATACTCAAAACATACACTTTTTTAAATGTAATAAGATAGGTCATTATGCGAGTCAATGTCCTACTAGAGCCTTGCATATAGGAGAAGTAAAGGAGGAAGTTGATGAATCAATTAAGAATTTTGAGGAAGAGATTTATGAAGCAGAAGTGAATCTAGCTGATGAGTATGATGGAGATAAAGAAGTTTTAGATTTGTCTAAGTTTTTAGGAGTTGTTATATGTATCTTGACCCGAACCAAAGAGCAGGAAGACTGGCGTAGGACTAACATCCTGTAAACTTTTATCAAAATAGGAAGAAAGTGTGCAAAATCATTATAGATAGTGGGAGTTGTGCCAATGCAATTTCAACTAATATTGTTAAGAGTTTAGGATTACCTACTGCTTTTCATCCCAATCCTTATAAGGTTTTCTGGATAGATTCCACTTCGATATCGGTCAAGTTTAGATGTCAAGTTCAGGTGCAATTCCAGTCATACCTAGAGAAAGTTTGGTGTGATATACTTTCAATGGGGGTTAGTAGCATTATTCTTGGCAGACCTTAGCTATATGATCGTGATGCTACTTTATTCGGTCAATCTAATTCTTATTCCTTTAATTTTAATGGAAAGAAGATAGTTATAAACCCTTCTCTACCCAAGGACAACATTAAGAGAGGGTCTAGTAACTTGAAGAAAAAGAAATAGGGGTTGCATTTGATGAATGATAAAAATTTAGAAAAGAAATTAATGAAGGTTCACCCATTTGGATCCTAAATTTTAAGAGAGTTTCAAGATGTCTTTCCTCAAGATCTACCTGATTATCTTCCACCACTTAGGAATATCTAATATGCCATAGATTTAGTCTCTAACACTACATTACCGAATCTACCACATTATATGATGAACCTTAGTGAGCATGCTGAGTTACAAAAATAAGTTGAAGAACTTCTTCAAAAGGGATTCATTAGGAAAAGTTTGAGTCCATGTGCTGCACCCGCATTATTGACCCCTAAGAAAGATGGCACTTGGAGGATGTGTGTAGATAGTCGTGTCATTAACAAGATCATAACTAAGTATAGGTTTTCTATACCCTGTTTAGATGACATGCTAGATATGATGGTCGGGGAAATAATATTTTCAAAGATTGACCTTAAGAGTGGCTATCATCAGGTTAGGATTAGACTTGGGTATGAGTGGAAGACTACGTTTAAGACTAAGGAGGGTCTTTATGAATGGATAGTAATACCTTTCGGATTGTCCAATGCTCCTAGCACCTTTATGAGAATCATAAACCAAGTCTTACGGTTTTTATAAGAAAGTTTATCATAGTTTACTTCAACGACATTCTTATATATAGCAGGACCCAGTATAATCATTTAAACCATTTGAAGCAAGTCTGTTTAGCTCTTAGGAAGAATAGTCTTTATGCAAGCTTGAAAAAGTATGATTTTCTCACTAATAGAGTTATCTTCCTAGGTTTTGTTGTCACACCTGATGGAGTTTCTGCTGACCCCAAGAAGATTAAGTCAATTGTAGAGTGGCCTGTGCCAAATAGTGTTCATGAAGTATGAAGTTTTCATGGCCTAGCTACTTTTTACAGAAGATTCATTTGAGGGTAGTACCATAGTTGCACCAATCACAGATTGCATTAGGAAAGGCTATTTTGAATAGATCAAAGCAGCTGATAGGGCCTTCCTATACATTAAGAAGAGAATGACACAAGCACCAATCTTAAGACTGCCTGATTTTTTAAGGTTTTTGAGATGGCTTGTGATGCCTCTAGAGTAGGTATTGGAGTTTTGAGCCAAGAGAATCACACTGTAACCTTTTTTAGTGAAAAGCTGAATAAGGCTAAATTAAAATATTCCATATATGATAAGAAACTTTATGCTATAGTCCAGGCTTTAATGTATTCGAGGCATTACCTTTTACCGCATGAGTTTGTCCTTTACTCTGATCATGAAGCACTCCGGTTCCTTAATTCTTAGAAGTAACTGAACCCTAGGCATGGTAAGTGGGTAGAGTATATTCAGGCGTATACCTTTGTATTGAAACAATGTGTCGAGTCTGAAAACTGTATAGCCAATGCCCTAAGTCATCGATCCTTGTTTTTGACATCAGTCAGCACTGAAGTCATAGGATTCGATAGGTAGAAGGAAGAATACCCTAATTGTCCTGACTTTAGTGAAGTTTATCAAACTCTACAACATGAACCATCTAGCTTATTTAGTGATTATACTCTACATGATGGTTTTCTTTTTAAGGACAATAAGCTATGTATCCCACGAACATCGATTAGAGATTTCTTAGTGTGAAAAATTCATGCTGGAGGATTGATTGGCGACTTTGGAAGAAATACGACCATATTAACCGTTAAGGAGCAATTTTACTGGCCAAGCCTTAAGAAACATGTAGCTAAAATTGTTGCCCGATGTAGGACATGTGCTATTGCCAAACATCAAAGAAAAAATACCGGGTTATACACTCCTTTACCTATGCCTAAGTGTCCATGGCAGGATCTTAGCATGGACTTTGTTTTAGGATCGTCCAAGACCCTTAAGAAACGCGATTCAATCTTTGCAGTGGTCAACAGATTTTTAAAGATGGCCCATTTTATACCCTGTTCGCAAACTTTTGATGCCTCTAGGGCAGCCAAGCTTTTTCTCGATCAAGTAGCCAAATTGCATGGGTTATCTAAGACCATTGTTTCTGATAGGGATGTCTATTTCACAAGTTATTTTTGAAAAACCCTTTGGCACCTACTAGGAATAAAACTGAACTTCTCAACTGCTTACCACCTTCAAACTGATGGACAGACCAAAGTAGTAAACATAAGTCTAGGGAACTTATTGAGGTATCTTGTAGGATAAAGTCTAGGAAACTGGGATCTGCTATTATCTCGTGTTGAATTTGCTTACAACAACTCAGTCAATAGGACTACTGCTAAAAGTCTTTTCGAGATTGTCCATGGTTATAAACCAAGGAAACCTATCGACCTCATTCCATTACCCACTCATGCACGAATGTTTGAGTCCACCGAGTTATATGCACAGCATATTAAGGAATTGCATAAGGAGATTAGTAAGAAAATTCAAATGAGCAATGAAGTCTATAAGCATATGGCCAATTCAAATAAACGAATGAAAGAATTCAATATAGGAGACTCTGTAATGGTTAAACTTAGACCTGAAAGGTTTTCACTAGGAACTATAAAGAAACGACATGCCCAGGAAGCTGGATCTTTCAAAGTATTAAAGAAAATTGGAGCTAATGCATATGTGTTAAAGTTACCACCAGATTATGAAATTAGTTCAACATTTAATATTTATAATCTGAAAGAATAGAAAGAGCCAACATTAATTTTTAGTGAGCCTTTTGGACCTTACCCAGCCTTTGAGAGTGAAACCTTACCTGAGTGTCCATCAGCAATTTAGCCAGAGTCACCACAAGGGAAAAAAAATATTGCGATGCCGAAATGCATCGCAATTGCATCGCTAAACATGCTATTGCGGCGCAATAGCGACGCAATGATGGCGTCGCTCAGATGTCCATCGCAATATCCATTTGTCGCAATTGCGTCGCAATATTGCGACTCTCTGCGACGCAACAATGCGTCGCAATATTGCGACGCATCCAAATGCGTCGCTAAATTTAAAATTAATTTTTAATATTTAAAATTATTATTAAATATTGCGACGCATTTATTGCGTCACAATATTGCGATGCATTTAGTTGCGTCACAATATTTAATAATAATATTTTTGATATAATAGCGACGCAATTTGAGTCGCTAATGCGTCGCAAATAAATTTTTTTTAAAATATTGCGACGCAAGGTCATTGCGTCGCAATATTTATTAAAAATATTTTAGATATAATAGCGACGCAATTTGAGTCGCTAATGCGTCGCTATTAAATTTTTTTTTAAATTATTGCGACGCCAGGTCATTGCATCGCAATATTTAATAATAATATTTTAAAAATATTAGCGATGCAATTTCAGTCGCTAATGCGTCGCAAATTAAATTTTTTAAAAAATATAAAATATTAAAAATTAAAACGGTTAATACAATTTCGTTAAATTTAAATATTGATAGAAACATTCTTCACTCATATTGATCCAAACAATAATCAATTTCAAAAATAATTATATATTAAAATTTTGAAGTTTTCATGTACAACATAAAAAAAGAAAAAAAATACATCAAGAATCTGAGCGATCACGTGGAGGCTGGAGACCCTGCGACAAGCGGCTAACCATATCCTGCAAATGATGCATCTGATCTCGCACGTCTGCAAGCTCCTGATCCGGCCTCGCATACGCTGCTCGAACTCGTGACCTCCTCCTGCCGAACCTCCTGACGAACGTCCTGCCGAACCTCCTCCGCAATAGATCTCCGAATGTCGTCTAAACGCTCGGCAGGAATATCACCAGAAAATCGCGAGCTGGAGGCCTGATGGGAAAATATGCAGAAGCTCTAGTGCCCAGACCATAGACCCTGCGGTCTCGCGGCTGGGCACCAACAGCCTCCAAAAACACACGCCGACTCTCCTCTGCTGAGAGTTCGACGGGCGTCTCCCCATCAGTGGAGTCGACCTGCGATGCCTGGGAGCGAAGCTCCTCGACTCGTGTCTTTGAATTATAAAATCAATAATAAATGAGTTAATAAATTTCTTAAATAAAATTTTAGAAATTAAACAGATACTACATAAAGCTAATTTCTTACCGCAACCTCCCGTGATCGCGTGTCGACCCAGGAACCGTCCCTCCTGGTGTGTGTCGCCCTGAATAGACGAAACTCACCAGGATCTCCGCCCTCCTGCTCAGACTATAACAATAAAAAATTGATATTAATACAAATATTTGTAAATAACTAAATTAGTAATTAAAATATTTATGTTTTCTTACCATACGCGTCTGTGCTCCTGAATCGAAATGGAGCCCGAAGTATGCGGGAGAGACCCGTGCCAGGACCGCCCTTCTCGGATCGGCGGTTCGCTGGCTGATGCTGATGCGGACCTCCTGCGCCAGCCATCGGACTGCCAGGCCTGCTGCCACTCGTGCCAAATACCCTCTGGCACATGCGCAGGACGCTGACCCGATGACCTCCAACGATGAAGCATGTCGGAGTATCGGCGTCCGTAAGAGCCTCCCATGCTGCCCTAATGGCATCATGGCTGGCAGGGTCCCACGTAAACTTTTTCTGCATTAAAATAAATAGTTAGTTTCAGAATTTATTAAGATTAAGAAATTTTATATCAGTGATAAATTGTATTTAATAAGTTTACCTGAAACTCAGAAAAATAAAACTCCCTCGTGGCTGGAGATACGTGGCGCCAATCGTAGCCACTGGGATCTGCACGCCTCTGAAATACGGCGCTGATGTGGCTGGATACATGATGCTGCTCAATAAATCTGTTAAAAAAATGCATGTTTATAAGTAATTGACTTAAAAACATAAACATATATTTTTAATTAGTATATACTTACAGCCCATGAGCATCAAGTCGAAGTACGGTGCGGCCGATGGTGGAAGAACTCTCGGAGGTATGTGCCGATCGGCTGGATGGTAATACCAATGCAGGATCACCGCCGACTGCTGGAGAGATCGAAGGCTGTGCGATGTGTGGAGATCCGAACTCTCCATCTCCAAAGCTCATGTGATCTGATGCAGCAGGGCTACGTCCCTGCTCACTCCGTATGTCGTCGGTAGATCTACCTCTGCCCGTCATACTGAAAATACTAAAGATTCATGCAATTAAATTACGATTAATGATTGACTATGTAAAAATTTAACACTTATAAAATAAAGTTGAATTTAAAAAACCTCTATGTTTAATCGGTGTCATTTGTTTCGTGAAATGTTGGTTCAACATCCGATGCCGTATCGGACTGCGATTCAGTTTCATTATCATCGGAAGGAAACCGAACATTTGCATCCGCAATTTCTTGGACATCACCATTTGGATCTCTAAGTGATGTTTCAGGAGCCCTTGTGTCGTCCTCAATTGCATGCATTTCCATCTCATCCTCTTGAAATGCAGGGCACTCGGCTGATTGACTTGATGAACTCTCCTCTAATACGATTGTTGAACGTGGGACGATTTTAGAAACAGCCCACCAATCTCGCTTGTCGTTGCGCAAACTTGGATATCCGCAGTAAAACACTTGCTGAGCTTGGGATGCAAGGATGAATGGGTCATATTTCTGCAATCTTCGTCGATGGTTCACTTCAACCAAATTGTAGTCGTTATGAACCCTTTTGCCCACAGGAACTGTCGGATCGAACCAATCGCAACGAAACAATACGGTTCGTTTCATAGGCCAACCGGGATATTCAACTTCAACCACCTCTACTAACTTTCCGTAATAATCCTGCATATTTGCTCCAACACTTTCTCCTTTAACACACACGCCCCAGTTCTGCGTGCCTCTTGAAGCTGCTAATC
The DNA here is from genome assembly GCA_900491605.1 of Calamus simplicifolius. Taxonomy (NCBI): domain Eukaryota; kingdom Viridiplantae; phylum Streptophyta; class Magnoliopsida; order Arecales; family Arecaceae; genus Calamus; species Calamus simplicifolius. The sequence goes on along the minus strand of UESW01002108.1, from coordinate 51,208 downwards.
GTTCAATCTGAAATTTGTACCCATTAACAAAATAGCCAGTAGAGGTTGTTACGGTCTTCAATGGCCATTGCGATAGACATTTAATGAAAATATTGTCGGTTGTGGACCATGGACCGTTTACCTATAAATTAATAAGCTATTCACAACCAATTCAAAAAATTAAAGCCATTATTGAAATTGATTGAGTGATACTACTCACAAATTCATAAAACCAGTAAGCGAACTCCGTTTCTAACTTCTGCCCAATTGCAACTTGACTGATGTCGGGATTCATCTGTCGTTGTCTATCACAATACATCCTTATGGGATGATAAGGATTAAAACTATGTTAGCAATTAAATATTATGGTATATTGTAATTTAAATTAGAAGTTCCAATTAAGCATTGAAGTATACACTTACTCAATATATGGATCGACTTCTCTACAGTTCATTAGGATGTAATAATGTGCTGCATTATACTCCATATCGCTAAGATTTCTTGACTTCTGCCCCCCAAATGAACGGCCGATACCTTTAAAAATTGATATTCTACCGTCATTAGGTTCTCCTTCGTCCACACATACGTCATCGTTACGACCAAGATTTCGGCTCCTCGTGTGGACGTGACCCTCAAAGTAATGCGAGGCAAAAGCTGAAACTTCTTCGACCAAGTGTGCATTGCATATAGAACCTTCAACCCTTGCCTTATTACGCACATTATTTTTTAACTTCTTAAGGTACCTATATGTAAAGTTGAGACAAAAAATTAACCAATTTTCTCGCAATGAAATAATATTTGAAATGTCAACATGTCTTAATGATGTATATATTTACCTCTCGAAAGGATACATCCAGCGATACTGCACGGGACCAGCTATGCTCGCTTCGTATGGCAAGTGAACCGGTAAATGCTCCATTGAGTCAAAAAAACTGGGAGGAAATATTCGCTCCAGCTTGCATAAAATAATTGGAATTTCCTCCTCAAGCCTTGCCATGGATGCAGAAGTAATGACTGCGGCAGATAACTCCTTGAAGAACAAGCTGAGCTCCGTCAATGCCTTCCAGACATGTTGCGGAAGCAACTCACGAAAAGCTATAGGCAATAACCGTTGCATGAAAACATGGCAGTCGTGACTCTTCATGCCGAACAACTTGAGCTTATGCATGTCCACACACCTACCGATATTTGAGGCATAACCATCTGGAAATTTTAACCCTCTAAGCCAGTTACATAAAACTTCTCGTGAATTTCTGTCAAGAGTGTAACAGGCTTTAGGATAGGTCCCGTCGGCACTCCTCCTCAAATCACCTCTTCTGCAATACTGATTAAGTTCTTCTCTTGACTTTGCAGTGTCTTTTTTTTTCCCGGGATGTTTAGCACCGTGTTAAATATGTTATCAAAGAAATTTTTCTCGATATGCATAACATCCAAGTTGTGCCGGATGAGATTTGTGCTCCAATAAGGCAAATCCCAAAATATACTCCGCTTCTTCCAGTTATGTTCTTTACATATACGGCCATTTATTCTATCTGCATCTGGTTCCCAAGCATACCTCAACCCCAAATGCTCTATAGTATCAAATATATCCGTGCCGGACCTAACCGGTTCGGCAAATTTTGTGACTGCTTTGTTCTTCCGGAAGGCGATCAAGTTACGCCTGTAAGGATGATTTGGGGGCAAGAACTTCCTATGATTATCAAACCATGACTGCTTACCACTCTTCTGCAATGTAAATGCATCCGAATCATACATGCAATGAGGGCATGCCAGACGTCCAGCAGTGCTCCAACCAGACAACATTGCATATGCCGGGAAGTCACTTATTGTCCACATCAAAGCAGCTCTCATGATGAAATTCTTCATAGAAATGTCGTAGGCTACGACTCCTGTTTCCCACAACATTTTCAATTCGGCCACCAACGGTTGCAGGAAGACATCAATCTTTTCCTTTGGATTTGATGGTCCTGGAACCAAAACTGTCAAAAACATTGCAGTATCTTTCATGCACTTCCATGGAGGAAGGTTATATACAGTCAGTATCACAGGCCAACATGAATACTGTTGCCCCGCTTGACCAAATGGTTGGAAGCCATCGGTACAAAGACCTAATCTCACATTCCTTATATCTTCAGCGAAATCAGGATGATTTTCATTGAAATGCTTCCAAGCTTTTGAATCTGATGGATGCCGCATTTCATCCTCTTTAGATTCATGTTCGGCATGCCATCTCATATCAGCAGCTGTAGCCTCAGATCTGTATAATCTCTGCAGGCGTGGAGTAAGAGGAAAGTAATGCATCCTCTTGTAAGGCACACTTTTCCTCCTACTTGTACTAGCTCCCCCTTCGCCATTTTTGTACCTCGATTGCCCACAAATCTTACACCATCTCAGCTCTGAGTCTTCACCCCAATATATCATACAATTGTTCAAGCAACAATCGATCTTATTAACTGGGAGCCCAAGCCCACGCAACAACTTCTTCGTTGAGTAAAAACTGTCTGCTACAACATTATCATTTGGCAAAATTTCCTTGATTAACCCAGCTACAGAATTAAACGCCTTTTCTGATAATCGATGTTCTGCCTTAATATTCAGCAACCAAGCAGCCGTCGACAACTGTGAATGACCCTCACAACTAGGATACAATTCACTACAAGAAAAAAAATATTGCGACGCCCAAATGCATCGCTAATGCGTCGCTAAACATGCTATTGCGACGCATTAGCGACGCAATGACTGCGTCGCTGAGTATCTCGTCGCAACCACAATTTATCGCAATTGTGTCGCAAAACAGCGACTCTCTGCGACGCAGAGATGTGTCGTAATATTGCGACGCACCAAAATGCATCGCTAAATTTAAAACTAAATTTTAATATTTTAAATATTAATATTAAATATTGTGACGCATTCAATTGCATCACAATATTGCGATGCATTTAGCTGTGTCGCAATATTTAATAATAATATTTTAAATATAATAGCGACGCAATATTAGTCGCTAATGCGTTGCTAATAAATTATTTTAAAATATTGCGACGCCAGGTCACTGCGTCACAATATTTATTAATAATATTTTAGATATATTAGCGATGCAATTTTAGTCACTAATGCATCGCTAATTAAATTTTTTAAAAAAATATTCCGACGCCAGATCGTTGTGTCGCAATATTTAATAGTAATATTATGAAAATATTAGCGATGCAATTTGAATCGCTAATGCGTCGCTAATTAATTTTTTTTAAAATATTGTGACGCCAGCTCATTGCATCGTAATATTTAATAATAATATTTTGAAAATATTAGCGATGCAATTGCAGTCGCTAATGCGTCGCTAAATAAATATTTTTTAAAAAAATAAAATTAAAAATTAAAACGATTAATACAATTTCGTTACATTTAAATATTGATCGAAACATTCTTCACTCATAATCCAAACAATAGTCATTCAATTTACAAAAATAAAGAATATATTAAATTTTTGAAGTTTTCATGTACAACATATAAAAGAAAAAAAATACATCAAGAATCTGAGCGATCACGTGGAGGCTGTGGAGGCTGGAGACTCTGCGACAAGTGGCTAACCATATCCCATAAATGATGCATCTCATCTCGCATGTCTACAATCTCCTAATCCCGGCCTTGCATACGATCCTCGAAATCCTGCTCGACCTCCTGCAGAACCTCCTCTGCAATAGATCTCCGAAGGTCGTCTAAACGCTCGGAAGGAATATCACCAGAAACTTGCGAGATGGAGGCCTGATGGGGAAAATATGTAGAAGCTCTAGTGACCAGACCATAGACCCTGCGGTCTCACGGCTGGGCACCAACAGCCTCCAAAACACACACTGACTCTCCTCTGCTGAGAGTTCGACAGGCATCTCCCCATCAGTAGAGTCAACCTGCGATGCCTGGGAGTGAAGCTCCTCGACTCGTGTCTTTAAATTATGAAATCAACAATAAATGAGTTAATAAATTTCTCAAATAAAATTTTTAGAAATTAAACAGATACTACATAAATCTAATTTCTTACCGCAACCTCCCGTGATCGCATGTCGACCCAGGAACCGTCCCTCCTGGTGTGTGTCGCCCTGAATAGATGAAACTCACCAGGATCTCCGCCCTCCTGCTCAGACTATAACAATAAAAAAATTAATATTAATACAAATATTTGTAAATAACTAAAATAGTAATTAAAATATTTATGTTTTCTTACCATACGCCGTCTGTGCTCCTGAATCGAAATGGAGCCCGAAGTATAGCGGGAGAGACCCGTGCCAGGACCGCCCTTCTCAGATCGGCGGTTCGTGCTGGCTGATGCGGACCTCCTGCGCCAGCCATCGGACTGCCAGGCCTGCTGCCACTCGTGCCAAATATCCTCTGGCACGTGCGCAGGACGCTGACCCGATGACCTCCAACGATGAAGCATGTCGGAGTATTGGTGTTCCGTCAGAGCCTCCCATGCTGCCCTAATGGCATCATGGCTGGCAGGATCCCACGTAAACTTTTTCTGCATTAAAATAAACAGTTAGTTTCTGAATTTATTAAGATTAAGAAATTTTATATCAGTGATAAATTGTATTTAATAATTTTACCTAAAACTCAGAAAAATAAAACTCCCTCGTGGCTGGAGATACATGGCGCCAATCGTAGCCACTGGGATCTGCACGCCTCTGAAATACGGAGCTGATGTGGCTGGATACATGATGCTGCTCAATAAATCTGTTAAAAAAATGCATGTTTATAAGTAATTGACTTAAAAACATAAACATATATTTTTAATTAGTATATACTTACAGCCCCTGAGCATCAAGTTGAAGTACGGTGCGGCCAATGGTGGAAGAACTCTCGGAGGTATGTGCTGATCGACTGGATGGTAATAATGTTGGAGAGATCGAAGGCTGTGCGATAGCTGGAGATCCGAACTCTCCATCTCCGACGCTCATGTGATCTGATGCAGCAGGGCTACGTCCCTACTCACTCCGTCTGTCGTCGGTAGATCTACCTCTGCCCGTCATACTGAAAATACTAAAGATTCATACAATTAAATTATGATTAATGATTGACTATGTAAAAATTTAACACTTGTAAAAAAAAGTTAAATTTTAAAAAACCTCTATGTTTAATCGGTGTCATTTGTTTCATGAAATGTTGGTTCAACATCCGATGCCGTATCGGACTGCAATTCAGTTTCATTATCATCGGAAGGAAACCAAACATTTGCATCCGCAATTTCTTGGACATCACCATTTGGATCTCTAAGTGATGTTTCAAGAGCCCTTGTGTCGTCCTCAATTGCATGCATTTCCATCTCATCCTCTTGAAATGCAGGGCACTCGGCTGATTGACTTGATGAACTCTCCTCTAATACGATTGTTGAACGTGGGACGATTTTAGAAACGGCCCACCAATCTCGCTTGTCGTTGAGCAAACTTGGATATCCGCAGTAAAAGACTTGCTGAGCTTGGGATGCAAGGATGAATGGGTCATATTTCTGCAATCTTCGTCGATGGTTCACTTCAACCAAATTGTAGTCGTTATGAACCCTTTTGCCCATAGGAACTATCGGATCAAACCAATCACAACGAAACAATACGGTTCGTTTCATAGGCCAACCGGGATATTCAACTTCAACCACCTCTACTAACTTTCCATAAAAATCCTACATATTTGCTCCAACACTTTCTCCTTTAACACATACGCCCCAGTTCTGCGTGCCTCTTGAAGCTGCTAATCATTCAATCTGAAATTTGTACCCATTTACAAAATAGCCAGTATAGGTTGTTACGGTCTTCAATGGCCATTGCGATGACATTTAATGAAAATATTATCGGTTGTGGACCATGGACCGTTTACCTATAAATTAATAAGCTATTCACATCCAATTCAAAAAATAAAAGCCATTATTGAAATTGATTGAGTGATACTACTCACAAATTCATAAAACCAGTAAGCAAACTTCGTTTCTAATTTCTGCCCAATTGCAACTTGACTGATGTCGGGATTCATCTGTCGTTGTCTATCACAAAACATCCTTATGGGTGAAAAGGATGAAAACTGATGTTAGCAATTAAATATTATGGTATATTGTAATTTAAATTAAAATTTTCAATTAAGCATTGAAGTATACACTTACTCAATATATGGATCGACTTCTCTACAGTTCATTAGGATGTAATAATGTGCTGCATTATACTCCATATCGCTAAGATTTCTTGACTTCTGCCCATCAAATGAACGGCCGATACCTTTAATTCTTCCAATCCATTCAAAAAATCTGGATTAAGCAAGCCATCTTTATCCTTGCATATATCCACGAGCGAGCCCCGCTCATTTTTGACCGACTTATACAAAGTCTAGTAAACCATTAAAGGAAACCACAAAATAAAACTATATTAGTATTACTAAATATATAACTAAATTATTTCTTTTACACAACTAAGGTTAATAACAACCATTTAAATCATTTATAACTAAACCAATTTTCTTTTAGGCAACTAAGGTCCCTACCATGCAAGGGCGAGCCACGCTACGATCCTTGGCGTGCTAGCAAGGACCGAGGCACAGGTTCATGGCTAATGGTAGGGCTTGAGTTCCGGTCGGGCCGCAAGGCGGTTCGTTCAATCATGAGACTTCACATGCTTTCAAGTGTCCTAAATTAATTAAACCTTCACTCCATGTCTAAAAGGTAAGGCCCTATCCCATTCAAGAATATATTTTGCGATATGGTAGTCTGCTATTGATTATCATCGATCGGTTACGTTAAAATTTCAGCAGCATTTTCCCATATGTTCTCCTAAATGTGTGGCATATATGCTACACTAGGAGAACGTATGAGCAAATACAAACCGCAATCTCAACCAAAGATGATTAATAGCAGACTACCATAGCGCAAAAAATATCTCAAACTGTCCACCAGGACAATTTGAGAATTTGCAAGACTAAATCTTACAAATTCTCAAACGGGTCTAAAGGTTATAGTGTTGTGATTAATAATATGAAAATCCGAAGACAATCAAACTTATGCTTGTTATTCATAAATTCTTGTCAATTCTACAAATAGAGGCATAGTGTTGTATATATATATAGTCAATGGCTTCTTAAGATTATTATGTCGAATATAATGTTTGTGAAAACTAAAATATAAATCATTGAAAGTGCTAATGTGTTCTTGAGAATTAAATAAAACTACAACATGACTTTCATTCAAGCATTACATAATTTAATGCATCATTCAATTTGAAGCAGAATGTAAATAATCAAGACATAAAAATTGTAAATAACTACAAATGCACAAAAATAATTGCATAAATTTTTTTTTTTTTGCCTGGCCACCGTGGCCAGGCCACGGCCGTGGCCGTGGAAGATAAAGGGGAGGGGGGTTTTCCCCACCCCGTAACAGACATGTTTTTTTTTTTTTGTTCGGAGAAGACAAAATGGGGGGGGGGAACCCCCCTGTTAACCAAATTTTTTTTTTTTGACAGTGGCCTGGCCACCGAGGCCAGGCCACTGTCGGCCACGGCAGCGGCCGCGGCCGGCTTCTCCGACTGCGGCCACGGCCGTGGCCGGAGAAGACAAAATGGGGGGGGGGGGTTTCCCCACCCCCCCCCCCCTGTTAACCATTTTTTTTTTTTTTTTTGACTGTGGCCTGGCCACTGTGGCCAGGCCACTGCCGGCCACGGTAGAGGCCGTGGTCGGAGAAGACAAAATGGTGTGGGGGGGTTTCCCCACCCCCCCCCCCTGTTAACCATTTTTTTTTTTTTTTGACTGTGGCCTGGCCACCGTGGCCAGGCCACTGCCGGCCATGGCAGCGGCCGTGGCCGGAGAAGACAAAATGGGGGGGGGGGTTTCCCCACCCCCCTGTTAACCAAAAAAAAATTTTTTTTTTTGACTGTTGCCTGGCCACCGTGGCCAGGCCACTGCCAGCCACGGCAGCGGCCGTGGCCGGAGAAGACAAAATGGGGGGGGGGGGGTTTTCCCCACCCCCTGTTAACCAAAAAAAAATTTTTTTTTTGACTGTGGCCTGGCCACCGTGGCTTGGCCACTGCCGGCCACGGCAGCGACCGTGGCCGGAGAAGACAAAATGGGGGGGGGGGGTTCCCCACCCCCCCTATTACAAGAAATTTTTTTTACTATGGCCTGGCCACCGTGGCCAGGCCACTGCCGGCCACGGCAGTGGCCGTGGCCGAAGAAGACGGCCACGGTCTTGGCCATGGTCGGAGGAAAATTTTTACAAAAAAAAAAAATTTGAAGAGGGTGGGGGGGCTTACCTCGGTCGAGAGGAGACGCCGGAGTTAGAGGAGACCGCCGGGGAGCCGGAGCACTGGAGGGGGGGAGCCGGAGCAGCGAACGGTGTGAGCCGGAGAGGTTTTGGGGAGGGCGGCGGCTAGGTCAAGACGGGGAAGAAGAAGAGAAGGCTGGCCGAATTTATATATGAGTGATTAGCGACGCAAATTGCATCGCTAATCGGTCGTCATTTTTTTTTTAATTTATTATGTATTAACGACGCAACAATGCGTCGCTAACCCATCATTAATTTGGCCTTATTATATTTTATGAAAAAATAGCGATGCAATTAATTGCGTCGCTAATGCGTCGCTAACTTGGCACGAATGTCCAATGAAAAATTATTTTTATTTTCTAGGAATTGCGTCGCTAAGGCGTCACAATAATTTTTAATATTTTTAAATGATAATGTTTATAATTTATGATAATAATTGCGACGCACAAATTGCATCGCAATATTTTTTTAAAACTTTTTTATTACATATATTTATAGAAAAAACATTGCGATGCAATGAATGCGTCGCAATATTATATTGTTTTATTGATTATTAATGATAAAAAATATATTTACTAAAAACTATTGCGATGCATTAGTTGTGTCGCAATATTTGTTATTATTTTCTTCGAAATTGCATCCTAAGGCGTCGCAATAATTTTTAATATTTTTATATATTTATAATTTATGATAATAATTGTGACGCATAAATTGCCTCGCAATATTATATTTATTTTATTGATTATTAATGATAAAAATATATTTACTAAAAACTATTGCGATGCATTAGTTGCGTCACAATATTTGTTTATTATTTTCTTTGAAAATGCATCGCTAAGGCGTCGCAATATTTTTTTATATTTTAAATGATAATATTTATAATTTATGATAATAATTGCGATGCACAAATTACGTCGCAATATTTTTTTAAACTTTTTAATTACATATATTATAGAAAAAACTTGTGACGCAACGAATGCGTCACAATATTATATTTTTTTATTTATTATTACTAATAAAAATTATATTTACTAAAATAATTGCGATGCATACATTGCGTCGCAATACTTGTTTTTTTTTTCTTTGAAAATGCGTCGCTACGGCGTCGCAATAATTTTTTAATATTTATAAATGATAATATTTATAATTTATGATAATAATTGCGATGCACAAATTACGTCGTAATATTTTTTTAAAATTTTTTCATTAATATATTTATATAAAAAACATTGTGACACAACTAATGCGTCGCAATATTATATTTCTTTTATTTATTAACACTAATAAAAATTATATTTACTAAAAATAATTGCGACGCATACATTGCGTCGCAATATTTATTTTTTTTTCTTAAAATGCATCGCTACGGTGTCGCAATAATTTTTTAATATTTATAAATAATAATATTTATAATTTGTGATAATGATTGCGATGCACAAATTGTGTTACAATATTTTTTTTATACTTTTTCATTACATATATTTATCAAAAAAATATTGCGATGTAACTAATGCGTCGCAATATTATATTTCTTTTATTTATTATTACTGATAAAAATTATATTTACTAAAAATAATTGCGACGCATACATTGCGTCACAATATTTGTTTATTTTTTTCCTCAAAATGCGTCACTACGGTTGCGATCAATCCAAGCCATGATCGATCCCGGTCGGCGTCGACCTATCTCGGACCATCGCGATCGATCGGATCGGCGACGATCCGACGGTTGTGATCGATCCAAGCCATGATCGATCCTAGTCGGCGACGATCCGACGGTTGCGATCGATCCAAGCCATGATCGATCCCGGTCGGCGATGACCTATCTCGGACCGTGGCGATCGATCGATCGGCGATGATCCGACGGTTACGATTGATCCAAGCCATGATCGATCCCGGTCGGTGATGATCCGATGGTTGCGATCTATCGAAGCCATGACCGATCCCGATCGGTGAAGATTCGATGGTTGCGATCGATCCAAGCCATGATCGATCCCGGTCGGCGATGATCCGACGGTTGCGATCGATCCAAGCCATGATCGATCCCGGTTGGCAATGACCTATCTCGGACCGTGCGATCGATCGGATTGGCGACGATCCGACGGTTGCAATCGATCCAAGCCATGATCGATCCCGGTCAGCGATGATCCGACGATTGCGATCGATCCAAGCCATGATCGATCGTGGTCGGCGACGATCCGACGGTTGCGATCGATCCAAGCCATGATCGATCCCGGTCGGCGACGACCTATCTCGGACCATGGCGATCAATCGGATCGGCGATGATCCGATGGTTACAATCGATCCAAGCCATGATCGATCCCGATCGGCGATGATCCGACGGTTGCGATCGATCGAAGCCATGACCGATCCCAGTCGGCGATGATCGACGGTTGCGATCGATCCAAGCCATGATCGATCCTGGTCGGCGACGATCCGACGGTTGCGATCGATCCAAGCCATGATCGATCCCGATCGGCGACGACCTATCTCGGACCGTGATCGATCGGATCAGCGACGATCCGATGGTTGCGATCGATCCAAGCCATGATCGATCCCGGTCCGCGATGATCCGACGGTTGCGATCGATCAAGCCATGACCGATCCCGATCGACGATGATCTGACTGTTGCGATCGATCCAAGCCATGATCGATCCCGGTTGGTGACGACCTATCTCGGATGCGATCGATCGGATCAGCGACGATCTGACGGTTGCAATCGATCAAAGCCATGATCGATCCCGGTCGGCGATGATCCGACGGTTGCGATCGATCCAAGCCATGATTGATCCCGGTCGGCGACGATTCGACGGTTGCGATCGATCCAAGCCATGATCGATCTCGATCAGCGATGATCCGACGGTTGCGATCGATCGAAGCCATGACCGATCCGATCGGCGATGATCCGACGGTTGCGATCGATCCAAGCCATGATCGATCCTGATCAGCGACGATCCAACGTTGCGATCGATCCAAGCCATGATCGATCCCGGTCGGTAACGACCTATCTCGGACCGTGGCGATCGATCGGATCGGCGACGATCCGACGGTTGCGATCGATCCAAGCATGATCGATCCCGGTCGGCGACGATCTCAGACCGTGGCGATCGATCGGCGATGATCCGACGGTTACGATCGATCCAAGCCATGATCGATCCCGGTCGGCGATGATCCGACAGTTGCGATCGATCGAAACCATGACCGATCCCGGTCGGCGATGATCCGACGGTTGCGATCGATCCAAGCCATGATCGATCCCGGTCGGCGACGATCCGATGGTTGCGATCGATCCAAGCCATGATCGATCCCGGTCGGTGACGACCTATCTCGGACCGTGCGATCGATCGGATCGGCGACGATCTGACGGTTGCGATCGATCCAAGCCATGATCGATCCCGGTCAGCGATGATCCGACGGTTGCAATCGATCCAAGCCATGATCGATCCTGTCGGCAATGATCGATGGTTGCGATCAATCCAAGCCATGATCGATCCTGGTCGGCGATGATCTGACGGTTACGATCGATCCAAGCATGATCGATCCCGGTCGGTGATGACCTATCTTGGACCGTGGTGATCAATCGGATCGGCGACGATCCGACGGTTTCGATCGATCCAAGCCATGATCGATCCCAGTCGGCGATGATCCGACGGTTGCGATCGATCGAAGCCATGATCGATCCCGGTCGGCGATGATCCGACGGTTGCGATCGATCCAAGCCATGATCGATCCTGGTCGGCGATGATCCGACGGTTGCGATCGATCCAAGCCATGATCGATCTCGGTCGGCGATGACCTATCTCGGACCGTGGCGATCGATCGGATCGGCGATGATCCGACGGTTACGATCGATCCAAGCCATGATCGATCCCGGTCGGCGATGATCCGACGGTTGCGATCGATCGAAGCCATGACTGATCCGATCGGCGATGATCCGATGGTTGCGATCGATCCAAGCCATGATCGATCCCGATCGGCGATGATCCGACGGTTGCGATCAATCCAAGCCATGATCAATCCGGTCGGCGACGACCTATCTCGGACCGTGGCGATCGATCGGATCGGCGACGATCCGATGGTTGCAATCGATCGAAGCCATGATCGATCCCGGTCGGCGATGATCTAACGGTTGCGATAGATCAAGCCATGATCGATCCCGGTCGGCGACGATCCGACGGTTGCGATCGATCCAAGCCATGATCGATCCCAGTCGGCGACGACCTATCTCGGACCGTGGCGATCGATCGATCGGCGATGATCCGACGGTTGCGATCGATCCCATGATCGATCATGGGCGATGATCCGACGGTTGCGATAGATCCAAGCCATGATCGATCCCGATCGGCAATGATCCGACGATCCAAGCCATGATCGATCCTGGTCGGCGACGATCTGATGGTTGCGATCGATCCAAGCCATGATCGATCCTGGTCGGTGATGACCTATCTCGAACCGTGGCAATCAATCGGATCGGCGACGATCCAATGGTTACGATCGATCCAAGCCATGATCGATCCCGGTCGCGATGATCCGACGGTTGCGATCAATCGAAGCCATGACCGATCCCGGTCGGCGATGATCCGACGGTTGCGATCGATCCAAGCCATGATCGATCCCGGTCGGCGATGATCTGATGGTTGCGATCGATCCAAGCCATGATCGATCCCGGTCGGCGACGACCTATCTCGGACCATGGTGATCGATCGGATCGGCGACGATCCGATGGTTACGATCGATCCAAGCCATGATCGATCCCGATCGGCGATGATCCGACGGTTGCGATCGATCGAAGCCATGACTGATCCTGGTCGGCGATGATCCGATGGTTGCGATCGATCCAAGCCATGATCGATCCTGGTCGGCGACGATCCGACGGTTGCGATCAATCCAAGCCATGATCAATCCCGGTCGGCAACGACCGATCTCGGACCGTGGCGATCGATCGGATCGGCGATGATCCGACGGTTGCAATCGATCGAAGCCATGATCGATCCCGGTCAGTGATGATCTGACGGTTGCGATAGATCTAAGCCATGATCGATCTGGTCGGCGACGATCCGACGGTTGCGATCGATCCAAGCCATGATCTTCCTCCGTCCGATGATCCGACGGTTGCAATCGATCAAGCCATGACCGATCCCGATCGGCGACGACCTATCTCAGACCGTGGTGATCGATCAGATCGGTGATGATCCGACGGTTGCGAACGATCCAAGCCATGATCGATCCCGGTCGGCGACGACCGATCTCGGACCGTGGCGATCGATCGGATCGGCGATGAC